>CM039510.1:38448012-38700014 GCA_022432975.1 Begonia masoniana | reverse complement strand
AATGTGCTTCTGAAAGGATCTCGTCTCGAAGTTCTTTAATGGCAGGAACCAACCATCTATTTCTAAACTTAAGGATTCCTTCATTGGAATAGTTGAAATCCGCATTATCAGTAGATTTTATGCTTAATTTGTACTTGTTGCACTCATCATCATTTGTCTGAGCTTCTTTTATTCTTTCTAGAATTGTAGGTCTTAAGGATATGGCAGAAAGCATGGCTGAAACACTGTGCACTGTTTCTAGATTTAATCTTCGGAATTCTGACTCTAAGGCTAGTGGCATGTTTAAAATCATTGCTGAGGCTGATGTTGTCACTCTACTCAATGCATCAGCCACTACGTTTGCCTTGTCAGGGTGGTACTTGATCTCGAAATCGTAATCTTTGACAAATTCCAACCATCGACACTGCCTCATATTTAATTCTTTCTGTGTGAAGATATATTTCAGACTTTTATGGTCTGAGAATATTTCACAAGTTTGTCCAAACAAGTAAAGCCTCCAAATCTTAAGTGCAAAAACCACTGCAGCTAGTTCTAAGTCGTGCGTAGGGTAATTCTTCTCATGTGTTTTCAGCTGTCTAGAGGCATAAGCTATTACTTTACCATCCTGCATTAACACACAACAAAGACTGTAACGACCCTGTTTCCCAGCAAAATATTGTCCACTCTGGGGATTGGGCAGTAGCACAATATCCTCCCCTCACGGCTTTGTTTGGCGAGAACTTCCCGGAAGGTCACCCAACCTGGGATTGCTCTCGCCGAAGCACTTTTAACTTCGAAGTTCTTATGGGATCCGTTGCTAATTGTTCTCCAAAATGCGTCTTGCTATGTTGGGAGGGTCTCTTTACATATGTTTCATTTCCATATACTTCCCCAAGCGATGTGGGATTGGGACGACCCCCTCTTTACGACCCGGGATTTGCCTATACTCGAGTCTGGGATTCGCCTACACTCGGCTTAGGTCCTGAGGTTTTCCCCGCAACTCGAGGTTTGCCCCGCAGTCGTACTCATACGTGCACATTCGGGTCATCACAATCACCCCCCCCTCGGGGGCCCAACGTCCTCGTTGACCACATTTCTGGTTGTGTACAGGCTCTGATATCATTTGTAACGATCCCGTTTCCCAGCAAGATATTGTCCGCTCTGGGGATTGGGCCGTAGCACAATATCCTCCCCTCACGGCTTTTTTTGGCGAGAACTTCCCAGAAGGTCACCCAACTTGGGATTGCTCTCGCCGAAGCACTTTTAACTTCGAAGTTCTTATGGGATCCGTTGCTAATTGTTCTCCAAAATGCGTCTTGCTATGTTGGGAGGGTCTCTTTACATATGTTTCATTTCCATATACTTCCCCAAGCGATGTGGGATTGGGACGACCCCCTCTTTACGACCCGGGATTTGCCTATACTCGAGTCTGGGATTCGCCTACACTCGGCTTAGGTCCTGAGGTTTTCCCCGCAACTCGAGGTTTGCCCCGCAGTCGTACTCATACGTGCACATTCGGGTCATCACAATCACCCCCCCCTCGGGGGCCCAACGTCCTCGTTGACCACATTTCTGGTTGTGTACAGGCTCTGATATCATTTGTAACGATCCCGTTTCCCAGCAAGATATTGTCCGCTCTGGGGATTGGGCCGTAGCACAATATCCTCCCCTCACGGCTTTTTTTGGCGAGAACTTCCCAGAAGGTCACCCAACCTGGGATTGCTCTCGCCGAAGCACTTTTAACTTCGAAGTTCTTATGGGATCCGTTGCTAATTGTTCTCCAAAATGCGTCTTGCTATGTTGGGAGGGTCTCTTTACATATGTTTCATTTCCATATACTTCCCCAAGCGATGTGGGATTGGGACGACCCCCTCTTTACGACCCGGGATTTGCCTATACTCGAGTCTGGGATTCGCCTACACTCGGCTTAGGTCCTGAGGTTTTCCCCGCAACTCGAGGTTTGCCCCGCAGTCGTACTCATACGTGCACATTCGGGTCATCACAATCACCCCCCCTCGGGGGCCCAACGTCCTCGTTGACCACATTTCTGGTTGTGTACAGGCTCTGATATCATTTGTAACGATCCCGTTTCCCAGCAAGATATTGTCCGCTCTGGGGATTGGGCCGTAGCACAATATCCTCCCCTCACGGCTTTGTTTGGCGAGAACTTCCCGGAAGGTCACCCAACCTGGGATTGCTCTCGCCGAAGCACTTTTAACTTCGAAGTTCTTATGGGATCCGTTGCTAATTGTTCTCCAAAATGCGTCTTGCTATGTTGGGAGGGTCTCTTTACATATGTTTCATTTCCATATACTTCCCCAAGCGATGTGGGATTGGGACGACCCCCTCTTTACGACCCGGGATTTGCCTATACTCGAGTCTGGGATTCGCCTACACTCGGCTTAGGTCCTGAGGTTTTCCCCGCAACTCGAGGTTTGCCCCGCAGTCGTACTCATACGTGCACATTCGGGTCATCACAATCACCCCCCCTCGGGGGCCCAACGTCCTCGTTGACCACATTTCTGGTTGTGTACAGGCTCTGATATCATTTGTAACGATCCCGTTTCCCAGCAAGATATTGTCCGCTCTGGGGATTGGGCCGTAGCACAATATCCTCCCCTCACGGCTTTTTTTGGCGAGAACTTCCCAGAAGGTCACCCAACTTGGGATTGCTCTCGCCGAAGCACTTTTAACTTCGAAGTTCTTATGGGATCCGTTGCTAATTGTGCTCCAAAACGCGTCTTGCTATGTTGGGAGGGTCTCTTTACATATGTTTCATTTCCATATACTTCCCCAAGCGATGAGAGATTGTGACGACCCCCTCTTTACGACCCGGAATTTGCCTATACTCGAGTCCGGGATTCGCCTACACTCGGCTTAGGTCCCGAGGTTTGCCCCGCAACCCGAGGTTTTTCCATGCAGTCGTACTCATACGTGCACATTCGGGTCATCACAAAGACCAATTTTGGAAGCATCACAGTAAATGCTAAACTTACCATCTTCAACTAGAAGGGTTAAAATTGGAGCATTGGTCAGTTTCTGTTTCAAGGTCTGAAAACTATGCTCACATTCCTCAGTCCATATATACTTCACATTTTTCCTTGTTAACTTAGTAAGGGGTGTAGCAATCTTCGAAAATCCTTCAATGAACTTTCTATAATATCCTGCTAGTCCAAGAAAACTCCTGATATCTGTAGCATTCCTCGGTTGGGGCCATTCCTTAACTGCTTAAACCTTAGCTGGATCGACAAATATTCCATCCCCAGAGATAACATGTCCTAAAAAGTGAACTTGGTCCAATCAAAACTTACACTTAGAAAACTTGGCGTATAGTTGGTGCTGTTTTAATACTTCCAACACCAAGGTCAAGTGCCTAGCATGCTCATCCTTGGAACGGGAATAGATTAAAATATCATCGATAAACACTATGACAAACTTATCCAAGTATTCATGAAACACCCTATTCATAAAGTCCATAAAGGCTGCTGGTGCATTTGTCAATCCAAAGGACATAACCAAAAACTCATAATGCCCATACCTTGTACGAAAGGTTATCGTAGGGATATCTTCAGTCTTGACTTTCAGTTGATAGTAACCAGACCTAAGGTCGATCTTAGAGAAAACTCGTGCAACCTTAAGCTGGTCGAACAAATCATCAATTCTTGGCAAGGGATACTTGTTCTTGATGGTTAACTTATTTAATTTCCTATAATCAATGCACATACGCATTGATCCATCCTTCTTTTTGACAAAAAGAACAGGTGCACCCCACGGTGAAAAGCTAGGGCGTATGAACCCCTTATCCAATAATTCCTCCAACTGTTTCTTTAATTCCTTAAGCTCAGTAGGTGTTAATCTATAAGGGATTCTTAGACACTGGTTCAGTGCCTGCGTAAACATCCACAACAAATTCAATTTCTCTATCTGGTGGCAAGCCAGGAAGGTCATCTAGGAATACTTCTGGGAAATCTTGGACAACTAAGACATTCTGAGGACTTGCTTTTCCTACAAGTTGTGTGTCTAAAACGCTAGCTAAGAAGCACAAGTACTCTCCATATGGGGAAGGTCTAGCATTAATAGAAGTCATCACGGACATTTCCTTACTCTTCCTTGAAGCTTGAAAGGTATGTCTCAAACTACCAGGGGGTTGGAAACTAACTATTCCTGTCCTACAATCAATTGTGGCGTGGTGCTTAAACAACCAGTCCATTCCTAGAATCACATCAAATCCCATTATAACAAAGAGGTTAGCATGTAGTTTCATGTTTCCTACTAATACAGCACTATCAAGCATCACTCGGTTAGAGTGCATGCGTTCACCAAAGGGTAAAGCGACATTAAACACATACTCAGTAGGGGTAGACTTTACATCTAATTTATCAGCAAATGCAGATGCTATGAACGAATGTGTTGCACCAGAGTCTATTAATGTAAAAGCAGGTGTAGAGTTAATCAATATGGTACCTGACACCACAGCAGGCTGGTCCTCGTCTCCCGACTCCACCATGGAGAATATCCTCGGTTTCAACTTGGCAGGGCCATGCTTTATGGCCGGGCAGTCTCGGTTAATATGGCTGACCTAGCCGCAGTTGAAGCATCGGGTGACTCTAGGCTTCGGGCAGTCTCTGTACGTGTGTCCAATCTCTTCACAGTTGAAACACTTTCCCATCCCAAACCTACACTCACCCAGGTGGCTTTTTGAACATATTGGGCATTGGGGAAACTTTCTGGTATCCTGCACTTTCTTCCCTGTTCCATGGTTACTTTGTCCTTCACTAGGCCTCTTCACCGCTCTCTGTTGTTGTGGCTGAACAAACTTTCGTGGGGCTTCTTTTGGTTCAGCACACTTCCTTTCAACTTCTTCCACTTCCAGGGCAGTGGACACAACTTCGCTGAATGTCAACCTTTAATACCACAAAATTTAACTCCTCGGTAAATTTCCGGCTTCAGTCCATGCACAAATTTGAACACCTTGTCCTCGTCCTTGTGAGCAAAATGTCCAGCAAACCTGGACAGGGACTCAAATTGCCTACTGTACTCGGCCACAGACCCTGTCTGCTTCAAGTTCAAAAACTCTAACTTCTTCGCGGTCTGGACAGTGCTGTTAAAATACTTCTCATAGAAAATGTTCTTGAATTGTGACCAAGGCATCGCCAAAACATCAGTGGTAGTCTCTATTGTTTCCCACCAGAGTTGAGCTTCACTAGCCAAATGAAACGTGGCCAACGTGACCTTGTCTCCTTCTCCAATGTTGGCGCACCTAAACATACTCTCGATCTTCCTAAGCCACCCTTCAGCAATAACCGGGTCAGACGACTGACCATCAAATGTGGGTGGTCATAGCCTCCTGAATCTATCCCCAGAATGTTCATTGCTAGAACTCGAGTTGGCACTTCCCTGCACCTCTCGGTTTAACAGCACTCCTAACTGATCGGACTACTGACGCACTAGGTCTGTTTGTTGACGCACCAAATTTGTCAGCTTACCTAATCACGCTAGAATCTTCTCCACGTCCCGGGTTCGGTATCTCTCTTGGTACTCTTGGTCTTCCTGGTCGCCTAGACATTTTACTAAATTCCTGCATAGGGTTAACTACTCTCATAAACATCTAATAACTAAGGCTAACATAAACACTTACAAATGTTGGAGTACTCCCATGCGACGACTGGCACTGATGAGTAATCTTTTGAACGGTTTAACTGAATGTCTCTGATATCAAACTGTAACGCCCCGAGTTTTTTAAACTCAGTTCATTACTCATAAACCCGAACATAACTAGGAAATTTTGGACCAAATTTAAAACTTCGCTCGAAAGTCAAATTTGAACGTTTGCTAAAAACACAAAAAACTTGCAGCGGAAAATTTTTGAGCAAAGCAAAGTTAAGCAAAACTATAAAACAGTGTTCGAATAATCAGTTAAAATATTAAGAATTAATTCAGACAAAAGAGATGGAAGTTTAAGCGTAAAATACTCAAAATTTGTAAAAAGTCAAACGCATCTGCCGCTAAACAAGGTCAACGAAAAAGGGCAGAAATAAAACTAAAGGCTTCCACCGATGACGTCAGCCGGAGGAATCATTCTTCCAACTTCAGCCGATCGCAAAATGACAAGTTTTGCTACTCGCATCTACAGATGACGTCAGCGGGATGAATCTTCCATCCAGCCTCTGCTGATCACAAAACGACAAATACACTTTTACCTTCATCATCCTGTGGATAAATTACTCGACATCATCCGGTTACAAAATGACAAAAGACTTTTACCTTCATCATCCGATGGATAAAATACTCGACATCATCCGGTTACAAAACGACAAATTTTCTACTTATATCTTCCAATGGCTTCCACTGAAGACATCATCCGATGACTTTACTGAAGACATTATCCGATGGATTTTATTGAAGACATCATTCGATGACTTTACTGAAGACATCTTCCGATAGACAACAGAACAACAACTCTACATCTGCCGATAGACATCATCTACCGATAGATCAAAAATACTCAACGAAAACAGCAAAGCAACAATTTCGCTCAAACAAAGAAAACTCCGACTACCAAAAGAACTTGAGCAATTTACTAAAATTCGTTTAAAACCACTTAATATCGGACACTACTCCAACATTTGGTAAAAACCACTATTAACACCAACAGAGTATAATTTTCTGGAAGAAAATCTCAAAATAAATTCAGAAACATTAAAACTACTACTGTCATAAAACTCAACAAATTTAAATCGATTCATTGTTCATTAAACCTTCACAACTACTGACAACCGTTAAGCCGCCTCATCAGAACACCAAGTCGAGACTTGGGTGTGCTCCTCCAACCTGTCTAAACCTCATTGTGCTCAGGAAAAATACCTTCAGAAGCTTCTTCACCTACATCACAAAACTTATCTATTAGCCTAATGCTAAGTAAGCAAAGCGATAATGAAATGAAATCCTGAAGCAAAATTCCTAAACATGCAGTTTCTACTTTCACATCTCTGTTGCATATGCATTCATTCACTGATCTGATCCCTCAATTCCATTAGCAGTGGGATCAGCTCTCCCAAAGTTATAAATCATCTTCATCAGTTAAGGGGCGGATTACTTTCCTTAATAGCTATAATGATCCTATATTCCACTTGGGAAGTGGATTAATCTTCCCAAAGTTATAAATCCCTTCATAAGTTAAGGGGTGGATTAGTTCCCTTAATAGCTTGTCTGTTGCAATCATTACATTCCTTACCATGCTAATACATAAAAATTCATTTTTCGTATTCTTTAAAAAACATGATGCATGAAATACAGAAAATATTCAAGCACACACACAACCTACTGTTTTATGATGTAGGCCCGAAGGCACATGCATACTTTACTTACCTGGTCTCCGGGAAATCGCTCGGCTGTAAGTTGCCTTAGAAGCTCACACACCTAGAGTCACAATAGAGCATCAATCAAACTCTCACTAAGCTCCACCAGAAGTTTAAGGAAACTAGTTTGAAATCCTGCTACTCGTGCATTCCCATTTATCACCAATAACCTGAACCTACTCTCACTCGCAGCATCCTAGAAATCCTCACATTGCACTCCCTCGATCATCTAACTGCTAAAACATAAGAAAATCGGGCGAGGGAATCGCCTAGAAGGTTCTGCTGCAGAGCTGAAGGCTGAAAGAGAAATGGTAAGCAGGATAGTGGCGGCTACAGTGCATTAAACCCAAACCTCATTCCTTAAATACGTTATCCACTTTTGAAATTTCTAATTTTACTCTTATGCCCTTGCCTAGTCACTAAATAACCCTACTTTAATTATTACTAAATAAAACATATACCATTAATAATAAAAGAAAAGCTGGTTCGATAGAACCGGGTGTTACACTTGAGACAATCCATGCACAACCTAAAAGGGAAAACTCTGAACAGTTCCAGAATGTTTCAGAACATATATACAACTGTCAAATACAGATGTTTAAAAATTAAACACCAAAACCTATACATTATCAAAATCCCAACAGAATTCCCATATAGACTATACAGACATGACATTCATTTAAAAAGAACTTCACTCTCTCGTCAGAAATATGTCTGGCTGCCGCAACCACCCCCGAAAGCTCGTGCCACCAACCACCTATTCGTCGGTCTAAGGCACAAAATCCTCATCCACAGGTTCCGTACCTACATCAGGGAGTTCATCTATGAGCCTAAAGCTCAATAAGAACATAAAAATACAGTGGTGCATATGCTATGCATGAACTTTCGAAATACAGTGACATCACATTACATTACTTTTATCTGTCAGGGGGGTATAAGTGGGGCTTATAGGGGAACTGGCACAGCAGAGGGTGCATTTTCAGGCACAGTGCACTCTCAGACACATTTCAGAGATACAGTACAATAATTCAGAGCAGGGGGTCAATCCCTGTCCCACACTTAACTGAACGTTACATTACAGGTTTTATCTTTCTTAACTTCAAACCGTGTGCAGAAAACATTTGCATGACTTTTGAGAAAAACGTGTATGCATGAACATTCTTCTTTGTTCTCTCCACTCCTCTCTGTATTCTCTCTTCCAGACGACAAACGACCAGTGAAGCTCCTCCGATCTACTCAGTTTCTTTCTATTTCTCTGCCTAAGGTAAGCATCTACTAAAGCTAACGTGTTTGGACAAGTCAAAACGTTAGTTTGCTGAAGTTTAAGGTTAATGTCCTATTGTGCATGATTTAGGTTCGTGAATCGCCGAGGACATTTACACGAACAAAGCTTTCAACTTCACGAAAAATAGGTAAGTTCATACACGTAGGTTGGCCCTTAAGGCCTTACATCACGGAGATACTAGGCTAAAAATGTCGTTGGGATTATCGTTGGGTAGTTAGGTCGATGATTCGGCCATAAGTAAGTTTAATGTCACGCTCAATGCATGGTTTAGATTTCCTTTTATTTATGTGCGTTTTGAACTGTTTTTCCAGAATGTTAAGTTTGTGCACAATGAATGTTCATGCATACACGTTTTTCCCGAAAGTCATGCAAATGTTTTCTGCACACGGTTTGAAGTTAAGAAAGATAAAACTTGTAATGTAATGTTCGGTTAAGTGTGGGATGGGGACTGGCCCCCTGCTCTGTATATCTGTAATGTATCACTGTAATGTGCCTGAAAGTGCACCCTCTGCTACACCAGTTCCCCTATATGCCCAATTTATACCCCCCTGACAGATAAAAGTAATGTAATGTAATGTCATTATATTTTGAAAGTTCATGCATAGTATATGCACCATTGCATTTTTATGTTCTTACTGAGCTTTAGGCTCATAGTTGAACTCCCTGATATAGGTACGGAACCCGTGGATGAGGATTTTGTGCCTCAGATTGATGGATAGGTGGTTGGTTGCTCGAGCTTTTGGGGGTGGTTGCGGCAACCAGACATATTTTTGACTCGAGAGTGAAGTTCTTTTTAAATGAATGTCATGTCTGTATAGTCTATGTGGGAATTCTGTTGGGATTTTGATAATGTATAGGTTTTGTTGTTTAAGTTTTTAAACCTCTGTATTTGACAGTTGTATATATATTCTGAAACTGTTTGGAATCTTTTCCTTTTAGGTTGTGCATGAATTGTCTCGAGTTTTAGAGTTATCCATGCAGTTTGTTTTCTTGAATCTCTGTCATGTTGTCAAGTATGTTTTAAAACTTCGTTTTGAATCGGGTTTTGGGGGTTTGAAGTTTTTATGCCTTCTGTTTTCATGCCTTCTTTTTTTATGTCTTTCTGTTAAATGTCGTCCATTCTGTTCTTTAAAGTTATCATCCAAAGTTGTGGGCGATAACGTCGTCCAAAGTGCAATTGTCCATAGTACTCGTTCGACAAGTAATTGTTTAAAGTATTCGGCTAAGTGTTAGTCCTCCAAAGTTGTGGGCAATAACGTCATCCATTTCTGTCGTCCACGGCTTCTGTCATCAGTTTCTGTCGTCCACGACTTCTGTCGTCCACAGCTTCTGTCATCAGTTTCCGTCGTCCACAGCCTCTGTTGTCTTCTATAACACCGGAAATTTTGATAACGCGTATAGGCCTAAGATAAAAGGTTATGATATTTAATGTTAAGTGTTAGTGTAAATTAAAGTTAGGTGTTATGGTTGAATTCAAAGTGTTTGTTATGTTTTGCTTTGTGTCATGCATCGTGTGTCATGCATCATTGTTTTCTAACTACAAAACCATGTGTTTTATATGTTTCAGTGGTGAGGATGAAATGTAAGATAAGAAAATTGATATGCAACTTGGTCTCAAATGGAATAGCCTCGTCGGGCAAGTGGCTCGTTGAGCACCCCGCGAGGAATTTTACTAGAGATGCTACGCTAATTTACGTAATGTGTCGTGAGTATGAATGCCTCGATATGTTCGTGCTTGATGGCACAATGAGGATTCTACGATCGATTGGGGGAGATTCGGTTGGCCGTCCCGGATTGTGTTAGGATGTGTGCCTCCGATCTTGCTCCGTGGGTCAAGGCGTGGCCGTCCTGGATTGTGTTGGGGAGTGTGCCTACTTGATTCACATGAAAGTGAAAGATAAATGCAACCCGAATGAAAAGAAAACAACAGAGTGTGTAGAAACTGCATGTTAAGATTGAGTCAAGCATGTGTTGATGTGCTGTACATTATTTCCCTACTTGCTAAGCGTTAGGCTTACTTTTGTTTTCTATGGTGTAGGTGACGAGCATTATCCAGGTGAGGTAGAGGGGACAGCCGAGGACTAGGCCGCAGTCGGAGGAGTACGGAGTCCGCCGGTGTTGGCTATTGTCGGGGCGTCTTGGCCACTGTCTTCCTCAGGTATTTTGTGGGAGCTTGATGTAGTGAGTTTTGTAATTATTTTTGGAAATGTTTTGTTTTGAGAAAAGTTAGAAAAAGTGGAGGGTTTTGGGTACGTTTTGTTGTAAATATTTTATTAGCTATTTTGGACGTTTGCGAGTCGATTGTGTTGTTGGATAATGGTTGCACATATTTGAAAATTGAAATTATATGTTTTTTGTTTTGATTTCAGGTTTGGGTTTTTAAAGTTTTAGGCGTTATACCGTCCGTTTTGATTTTCAAGTAAATAACGTCGGGTTTACGTTCGCTATTTTTTCCATTTTTCGTTTTAAGTCAGTTTTCGAAAATTATTTTAAACGTCGTTTTAAACGCGGGATTGGTTTGCAAAGTAGCGCACCGAGCCGGGGCGGGTTCGGGGCGTTACATCTTCTGTCGTCAGTTTCTGTCGACCACAGCCTCTATTGTCTTCTGTCGTCCACAACTTCTGTCGTCCACGGCTTCTGTCATCAGTTTTTGTCGACCACAGCCTCTGTTGACTTCTGTCGTCCACGACTTCTGTCATCAGTTTCTGTCGACCACAGCCTCTGTTGTCTTCTGTCATCCACAACTTCTGACTTCTGTCGTCCACGACTTCTGTCGTCCACGACTTCTGTCGTCCACGACTTCTGTCGTCCACGACTTCTGTCGTCCACGACTTCTGTCGTCCACGACTTCTGTCGTCCACGACTTCTGTCGTCCACGACTTCTGTCGTCCACGACTTCTGTCGTCCACGACTTCTGTCGTCCACGACTTCTGTCGTCCACGACTTCTGTCGTCCACGACTTCTGTCGTCCACGACTTCTGTCGTCCACGACTTCTGTCGTCCACGACTTCTGTCGTCCACGACTTCTGTCGTCCACGACTTCTGTCGTCCACGACTTCTGTCGTCCACGACTTCTGTCGTCCACGACTTCTGTCGTCCACGACTTCTGTCGTCCACGACTTCTGTCGTCCACGACTTCTGTCGTCCACGACTTCTGTCGTCCACGACTTCTGTCGTCCACGACTTCTGTCGTCCACGACTTCTGTCGTCCACGACTTCTGTCGTCCACGACTTCTGTTGTCCACGGCTTCTGTCGTCTACAGTAAGTCTTCCACTGCAAGACTTCCAGTTTATGTTTCCTATTTTATTAATCTCCTACTGCATGTCTGTCGTCCATTCTACCTTCTGTTTTCTGTCGTCAATTCTGCTCTTTATTTTAAACTTCCAAAGTATTTTTTTTTTCCTGTTTTCATTTCTCCTTGTCTTCCTGCTCTCGTCCAGAGTACTCATCCAAGTTTTTAATATTCATGTCTTCCTGTTTTTCTTCTGCCATTTATTTATGAAGTCCGACTTTAAATATATCTTCCAGTCTTCAACACCAGAGAAGGTTTCCTCTCTGTATGCTCTCTGTTAAGTTTTAAAGGTTCACTGTTCAAAAAAAAGTATCACGTTTTAAAATGTCCGGAGTGATGGCTCTTCGACCGCAATCGGGTCGGGGGTCGTCGCATCCGATATACGGAGACCTTCTAAATTTGATCCTAATTCTGATTCATTTTCATTTGTTGAAAGTTTAGAAACAAAATGTCTAGAACTAGTAGTTGGATTGGATACTCTATAAGAAGTAGAAGGAAAACTTTGTCTAAAGGATAAACTTCTAGATAAAGCTATTCTTCTTACATTATCCTGATTAAATTTGATTTCAACAATTCCATCAGATGTTTGAATAATTTGATCAACTTGACTATTTATAATTGGTTGAGGAACTACAGCATTTGGAATCGTCCAATTTTCTAGAAAAGTAATTTCTTCCCAGTTAATAAGACGAGGAATTGCAATATTTGTTGTTAATAAGTTGCTTTCGATTACTACAGTTTTTCCTGGATTACTTCTCATAATCGCATTTGGACACAATGTGTTCATAACTTTGTAATTTATTCTATAGATAATAGCAAAAGTTTCAGATCCTTGAAGAAAATCATATCCATGTGTTTGAATATTTAATGATATGGCTTCAAAGAGAATTGGATCAGACAAAGATAATGTTAAATTTGGAAATACATTAAAGTAAATTGATCCATGACATAGACTAGTTTGAATAACTCCTATTAAGGAATTTTTCCAATTTTGATTCTTAGCATCTCTAAGATTTGCAAGAATACTAGAATTAAGCGCTGGAAGGGTTAAGGGTTTAAATGCAATTTGAATTAATCCTATATGAATATATTTATATTTTGCTAAATATCTTTTAATATCATTTAAACATAATAGTTTAATTGTTTTGTCATTTGTATCTAAACATATGATTTGTTCAGAAGTTTTTATTACTCTCTGTGTTATGGATTCAAATAATCCTAATTTGTAAATCTTTTTGAGTTGGACTTCAGGAATAGTCCATTGGTTTAGTTGTTGTGCTTGTGAAAATTCTACAATTTCTTCATTTTTTATAGAAATATTTGAATTATTCATATGGGTAGATAAGCTACTCATTTTTAAAATTGTCAATTCATTTTTGAACAAACAAAGAAACTTTTTCAAAGCTAATATTAAAATTATAAGTTAAAATTGATAATCAATTTGTACTGATAAATTAATCAAACCGTATTGACTACTCAAACATACGTTATTGATTCATCAATTACACCTTATTGATCTTATAATCCTTCCTATGTAAATATTACGGTTTACGAGTCATTGTCACTTTATCTCAGAAAGATAAATTTCATAATACTTTCGAACCATTCTTCAACCACGTCATATGGGCAAACACGCCTAACAGGCATCTCGGCAAAACGGCAAGCACTCCAACGTGATAACAGAAGAACAAATTCGAAAGTTTTATCAAACCAAAGTGACAGACAAATCTCAACGTAATCATACACTGGAAGAGTTATAAGAATCGTGTTGGTATAATTAAATCATCATATTGGTATGCATAAATAATATTATTCGTTTAATCAAACCATCTTATTGGTAATTGATTATTCATAACAACTTATATTAAAAAGATTACCTTTGAAACCCTTTTGTTCATTCAAACATGAATCAACAACTTTTTAGCCTGCCATGGCTCTGATACCAAATAGGGGAAGGATCGACAGAGAAATAGATGAAGAGAAAAACACACAATTTATTAACAAGGAAAGAAAACTTACAAGAGTAGAACACAATGAGAGCAAGAGTTTTTTAGGTACAAAGGCAAACTCTCGAAAAACTTGAAAAGAAAGTAATACAAAGACTCCTTATATAAAGGAGCAAAAGTAAAAAGCAAAAACAAATACTATCGTCATGGATGACGAATTCTTTTGATAATGGTGGAGCTTTTTGTCAAGGGGTCCACCTTTGTCTTTCTTTAGTGGAGAAGAATCATCATATATTGTCTTCTTCTGGGCCCACCCTTCTTTGAATGAAATGTTGGTATGAAGTATACTATATATCCTCTATTAACTGATGAATTGGAGAATTAACAGTTTCTCCTTGAAGCTTTTTGATTTTTTCTTCAATCTCTTGTCTTCTTTGAATAAGATCCCAATACTCATAAGGTCCTGGTTCATAATCATAACTTAAATAACTATTAGCGCCCCCCCCCCCCCCCCCCCCCCCCCCAAAAAAAAAAAAAAAAAAAAAAAAAACCCACCCGGATTCTCGGTGCGTACAGGGACTGCTTAGATACCATAATTGAACTAAACGACTCACGTTGACTACTACCTCATCCCCTTAACTACTAACGCAAGGAATCCATTTTAATTAAACGGACGCAATGGAATTTAAAGCTAAGTCTCCCGAAGCTCTCTTGTGTCTTACTTAGCTGTCTATACTCGTTGAGTTCGCTTAATCCTAACCGTTAAGCACCACGGCGTCCTCCCCAAAAATTTCGGCAGAGTAACGCCTAAAAATGGCGCCCCCAAAATGCTAGGTACCTGCAAACAAATCAAATCCTCAACCATATCCAGAATACTCCTACTCCACTAACCAGCATACGAAATCTCCAAATAGCAGTAAAGAGGGAAACTAAATTACTAACATCCATAAGTGAAGAAAATTCACAGTATAGGGTGACACATCACCCTTAACTATGACTATATACAATAAATACAAACTACCCCCACAAAAGACAAAAAGTCTTATTCCCTATCAACACCGTACTACGGCTCCCCCTGCGTCGAGTCGCCCTAACACTGTCATCAACCGGGGACCTGGTCGCACGTCACCAACTGCCACCTACTGTGACAGCCCGGAACCGGAACCCGATCGGGGTTCGGGATTGGAGCCATCACTCCGGGACAGATAACAGAAACGGGGACTATTTTTTTCTTTGTAAAACTTTATACTTTTAAAGCACTGACAGAGAAACAGAATCGAATGACAGGAAACATGTACTGTCATCGCCGACCCTAAAACGTAACCTTACAGAGAGGGAGAGACTACAATGAGTAACAGAAACATTTTTCAGGGAGAGAGAGAGTTCTCTGGAGTTTAAAGCAAATCAGGTTTCAATATTGGGTTTCAGAAGAGAACCGAAAAACAAGAAGAGTGACAGAAGAAAAACAGATACAGAAATGGGTGGCAATAGTGAAGAAACAGAATTAAACGGGAAAAATAGTAAGAACTTCAATATCTGAGGCGGAAGAAACAATTTAACACTGGGCAGAAGATGTGAGCTGACGTCAGGCGGAAGATTAAGACTATCGGTGGATGTAAACTACACTGGATGGAAGATGTCGATTAAACAAAACAGATGACGTCAGCCGGAAGATGGATGACGTCAACCGGCAGATACAAACAGCAAACGTGACCGGCAGAAGGTGATGACGTCAACCGGCAGATACAAACAGCAAACGTGACCGGCAGAAGGTACCAGCAAACGTGACCGGCAGAAGGTGATGACGTCAACCGGCAGATACAAACAGCAAACGTGACCGGCAGAAGGTGATGACGTCAACCGGCAGATACAAACAGCAAACGTGACCGGCAGAAGGTGATGACGTCAACCGGCAGATACAAACAGCAAACGTGACCGGCAGAAGGTGATGACGTCAACCGGCAGATACAAACAGCAAACGTGACCGGCAGAAGGTGATGACGTCAACCGGCAGATACAAACAGCAAACGTGACCGGCAGAAGGTGATGACGTCAACCGGCAGATACAAACAGCAAACGTGACCGGCAGAAGGTGATGACGTCAACCGGCAGATACAAACAGCAAACGTGACCGGCAGAAGGTGATGACGTCAACCGGCAGATACAAACAGCAAACGTGACCGGCAGAAGGTGATGACGTCAACCGGCAGATACAAACAGCAAACGTGACCGGCAGAAGGTGATGACGTCAACCGGCAGATACAAACAGCAAACGTGACCGGCAGAAGGTGATGACGTCAACCGGCAGATACAAACAGCAAACGTGACCGGCAGAAGGTGATGACGTCAACCGGCAGATACAAACAGCAAACGTGACCGGCAGAAGGTGATGACGTCAACCGGCAGATACAAACAGCAAACGTGACCGGCAGAAGGTGATGACGTCAACCGGCAGATACAAACAGCAAACGTGACCGGCAGAAGGTGATGACGTCAACCGGCAGATACAAACAGCAAACGTGACCGGCAGAAGGTGATGACGTCAACCGGCAGATACAAACAGCAAACGTGACCGGCAGAAGGTGATGACGTCAACCGGCAGATACAAACAGCAAACGTGACCGGCAGAAGGTGATGACGTCAACCGGCAGATACAAACAGCAAACGTGACCGGCAGAAGGTGATGACGTCAACCGGCAGATACAAACAGCAAACGTGACCGGCAGAAGGTGATGACGTCAACCGGCAGATACAAACAGCAAACGTGACCGGCAGAAGGTGATGACGTCAACCGGCAGATACAAACAGCAAACGTGACCGGCAGAAGGTGATGACGTCAACCGGCAGATACAAACAGCAAACGTGACCGGCAGAAGGTGATGACGTCAACCGGCAGATACAAACAGCAAACGTGACCGGCAGAAGGTGATGACGTCAACCGGCAGATACAAACAGCAAACGTGACCGGCAGAAGGTGATGACGTCAACCGGCAGATACAAACAGCAAACGTGACCGGCAGAAGGTGATGACGTCAACCGGCAGATACAAACAGCAAACGTGACCGGCAGAAGGTGATGACGTCAACCGGCAGATACAAACAGCAAACGTGACCGGCAGAAGGTGATGACGTCAACCGGCAGATACAAACAGCAAACGTGACCGGCAGAAGGTGATGACGTCAACCGGCAGATACAAACAGCAAACGTGACCGGCAGAAGGTGATGACGTCAACCGGCAGATACAAACAGCAAACGTGACCGGCAGAAGGTGATGACGTCAACCGGCAGATACAAACAGCAAACGTGACCGGCAGAAGGTGATGACGTCAACCGGCAGATACAAACAGCAAACGTGACCGGCAGAAGGTGATGACGTCAACCGGCAGATACAAACAGCAAACGTGACCGGCAGAAGGTGATGACGTCAACCGGCAGATACAAACAGCAAACGTGACCGGCAGAAGGTGATGACGTCAACCGGCAGATACAAACAGCAAACGTGACCGGCAGAAGGTGATGACGTCAACCGGCAGATACAAACAGCAAACGTGACCGGCAGAAGGTGATGACGTCAACCGGCAGATACAAACAGCAAACGTGACCGGCAGAAGGTGATGACGTCAACCGGCAGATACAAACAGCAAACGTGACCGGCAGAAGGTGATGACGTCAACCGGCAGATACAAACAGCAAACGTGACCGGCAGAAGGTGATGACGTCAACCGGCAGATACAAACAGCAAACGTGACCGGCAGAAGGTGATGACGTCAACCGGCAGATACAAACAGCAAACGTGACCGGCAGAAGGTGATGACGTCAACCGGCAGATACAAACAGCAAACGTGACCGGCAGAAGGTGATGACGTCAACCGGCAGATACAAACAGCAAACGTGACCGGCAGAAGGTGATGACGTCAACCGGCAGATACAAACAGCAAACGTGACCGGCAGAAGGTGATGACGTCAACCGGCAGATACAAACAGCAAACGTGACCGGCAGAAGGTGATGACGTCAACCGGCAGATACAAACAGCAAACGTGACCGGCAGAAGGTGATGACGTCAACCGGCAGATACAAACAGCAAACGTGACCGGCAGAAGGTGATGACGTCAACCGGCAGATACAAACAGCAAACGTGACCGGCAGAAGGTGATGACGTCAACCGGCAGATACAAACAGCAAACGTGACCGGCAGAAGGTGATGACGTCAACCGGCAGATACAAACAGCAAACGTGACCGGCAGAAGGTGATGACGTCAACCGGCAGATACAAACAGCAAAACATCAGAATCTAAGTAAATTCACAGACAATATTTTCTCTTTCAAAAACTTAAACCTCAGAGCAGATATATGTCTGGCTGCAGCAACCACCCCATGAGCTCGATCCACCCTCTACATTAGATCTTCACTTTGAGGAACAAGATCCTCAGTTTCGGGTTCAGTACCTACATCAGGGAGTTCACCTATGAGTCTAAAACTCAGTAAGGACATAATCAGAATACAGTGGTGCATATGCAATGCATGAACTTTCAGAAATTCAGTGACAGAACAGAACATTTCATTACAGTGGCAGAAGAATTAAGTGGGGCTTATAGGGGAACTGGTTCGGTAGGTGCACTATCAGGCACGGCAGTTTTTCAGATTCCCAGATAGGGATAAAACCAGAGGGTCCTTGCCAGGGACAATATTTTCAGATTCCCAGAGAGGGATAAAACCAGAGGGGCCAGTCCCCGTCCCACACTTAACCTGGTACATTTCAGTCTGATTTTATCTTGTTAATTTCAAACAGTGTACAGAAATCGGTTTTGCATGAATTTTCAGGAAAACAGTGCATGCATGAACGGTGCTTGAACTTTAACTGACAGATAACAAAAATAACAGAACATACCATGAAGAAGAACACAGACAACTCAGAAACATAAACTATAACCTTTCTACCCAAAACAACCCGACAGAACTGAAATACCTAGTACCTCCGTGATGTAGGGCCTTAAGGGCGACTGGAAAAGAAGCCCAAAACGAAGCCCAAAACGAAGTCTCAAAAATAAAGACTTCCCACATGGTCACCCAACATGGCACTACTCTAGCCCAAGAGTTTTTAACTTCAAAGTTCTTACAAGTGCCACACCATTGGGCTAGGCCCACAATCTGAATTAAACTCGAGACTCACGTTACTTAAACCTAAGTTCCGCGGCCACCATCCACTTGCACCACTTTCCAATTTTCCTTCTCTTATTTTTGGAAACTTTCCTATTGTCTAATTAGGATATTTTGATTATTTCTAATTATGTTATTACCTTATTAGTTTTATCCCTTTGCCTATTTAAGGGAGGCTTGTAATAGATTTTAGGGACTTTTGAATGAATTGATTTTTATTAAGCTTTTGCTTTGAGGATAGATCCTTATAATTCTCTTCTTGAGTTCTTGGATTAGAACTTGATCTTCTTCAAGTGTATTCTTGAAAAGATCGAACTTGATAGCTTAGGTTCAACCAACGAGTTTGGTTCGGGTCTAGCTGCTTTTTCTGATAACTTTGGTTCCATCGCTATCTATCGATTGGGGTCAAGTTCCTTCTTCTTATTCTTTTGAATCAATAAAGGCATTATTCCCTTTGAATTCCGTATTGCGTGTTGGGTCTAAGATCTCTAATATCTTAGGTTCATATCACCGGATCTATGCTTATGAACTTACCTGTTTGCTGTCGCGTTGATGTTCCGAATGTCGCGGAAATGCTCGGATCTGTAGTATGCATGTAAAAGAATTAAACAAGCTGCAAATGCTAACAAATAACTTGTTGGTTAAGCAGCAAGCTCATTTCAACTCTTTAGAAAACACACTAACGTGTTTTCATCCAAAACAGTGAGTTTTCACAGAAATAATAGCCTTAACCTCAATGAAAACTCGCATTGAACTAGTCCAGATTTATAGCATAAGCAGATGTTTACCTTTGCTGAAGAAGATGGGAAAATACAGGAGAAACAAAGCGTGGAAGTTTTGTTTCAATCGCCTGGAAGAGAGGAAGCCGAGAGAGATGGGAGGAAGTAGAGAAGTGAATGAAAATTCACGTAGGATGAACTTAACTTCCTCAACAAGTTGCCACTTGGCACTCATCCATTGGTTTGCTTCCACCTACCTTAATTACTTCCACATTTACCCTTCCATTAGCTTTTAACCTAATTGACTTGTTTTGATTACACTTAGTTTGGTTTTCCCTTAAACATTCCATCATTTCAACCAACACATACATTGTATTAATATAATATTAATCCCGATTAAACGATCCGGGAAAAACTATTACATGGCAAAAATGCCGGGTGTTACACCTACTCCTGGTCAGACTCTCAGTATACACCCACCAGCTAAGCAGTACCTACACCACAGAACACATTGTAAGCTCAAAGCTTAGCAAGTAAAGTGCTGAAAATAAACGTGAAGCATGAAAACTGGTTATGCAATCCTAACACATGCAGGTCCCTACACACGCTGTCATCATCTCACCACATCGCATCGCATCTCACCGAGGTTTGGAATGTAACCGCACCGAGCAGTCAGTCCGTACACCGCACTGTTTACCAGCACGTCACTGCCGTCCTGGTTCCTCCAGGAACGGGGTCCAAAGTCACACCCAAAACCCCCTGTCCCAACTCAAAATGTAACCGCCAGACACAGTCGGACAATACACCGCACTGCCATCGGCTCGTTGCCACCGCTCCAGCTCGTCCCGGAAGTGGGGCCCACAGGTCACATTCCAGCCACTGTCTCGACTCGAAGTGCAACCGTCTGGGCAGTTGGCCAATGCACCGCACTACCACCAGCACGTCGCTACCGCTCCAGCTCGTCCCAGAAGCGGGGCCCACAGTCACACTTAGCCATGTCGCCTGTCCACACGTAACCTCACATCCACTACTCTCCTGAGCTTAAAAACATGCTTAAAACATTTTGCGTAGCTTTTAAAACATGATGCATGCTGACCATAATCAACTAATTACGACTCCATGTACGCATCACAATCAACCAACTACGACTCCACATACGCATCACATCACAAACGTGCCTACAACCCATAACGTGCAAAAACTCCCATAACCTGCACAAGACTCACAACCTACACACAACTGACCAACAAACACCGATAACACAACCTAACGTACAAACACAAGACTCACAACCTACACAAGACTCACAACCTACACACAACTAGCCCACAACCTACACAGGACTCACAACCTACACAAGACTCACAACCTACACACAACTAGCCCACAACCTACACAAGACTCACAACCTACACACAACTAGCCCACAACCTACACAAGACTCACAACCTATGCAAAGCTGGCCCACAACCTGCACAGGACTCACAACCTACCCACAACTAGCCCACAACCTACACACAACTAGCCCACAACCTACACAAAACTGGCCCACAACCTGCACAGGACTCACAACCTACACAAAACTGGCCCACAACCTGCACAGGACTCACACCTACACAAAACTGGCCCACAACCTGCACAGGACTCACACCTACACAAAACTGGCCCACAACCTGCACAGGACTCACAACCTACACACAACTAGCCCACAACCTACACAGGACTCACAACCTACACAAAACTGGCCCACAACCTGCACAGGACTCACAACCTACACAGGACTCACAACCTACCCACAACTAGCCCACAACCTACACACAACTAGCCCACAACCTACACAGGACTCACAACCTACACAAAACTGGCCCACAACCTGCACAGGACTCACAACCTACACACAACTAGCCCACAACCTACACAGGACTCACAACCTACACAAGACTCACAACCTACACAGGACTCACAACCTACACACAACTAGCCCACAACCTACACAAGACTCACAACCTACACAGGACTCACAACCTACACAAGACTCACAACCTACCCACAACTAGCCCACAACCTACACAAGACTCACAACCTACACAGGACTCACAACCTACACAAGACTCACAACCTACACAAGACTCACAACCTACACAGGACTCACAACCTACACAGGACTCACAACCTACACAAGACTCACAACCTACACAGGACTCACAACCTACACAAAACTCACAACCTACACAGGACTCACAACCTACACAAGACTCACAACCTACACAAGACTCACAACCTACACAAGACTCACAACCTACACAAGACTCACAACCTACACAGGACTCACAACCTACACAAGACTCACAACCTACACAAGACTCACAACCTACACAGGACTCACAACCTACACAGGACTCACAACCTACACAAGACTCACAACCTACACAGGACTCACAACCTACACAAGACTCACAACCTACACAGGACTCACAACCTACACAGGACTCACAACCTACACAAGACTCACAACCTACACAGGACTCACAACCTACACAAGACTCACAACCTACACAGGACTCACAACCTACACAGGACTCACAACCTACACAGGACTCACAACCTACACAGGACTCACAACCTACACAGGACTCACAACCTACACAGGACTCACAACCTACACAGGACTCACAACCTACACAAGACTCACAACCTACACAAGACTCACAACCTACACAAGACTCACAACCTACACAAGACTCACAACCTACACAAGACTCACAACCTACACAGGACTCACAACCTACACAAAACTGGCCCACAACCTGCACAGGACTCACAACCTACACAAGACTCACAACCTACACAAGACTCACAACCTACACAAGACTCACAACCTACACAGGACTCACAACCTACACAAGACTCACAACCTACACAGGACTCACAACCTACACAAGACTCACAACCTACACAAGACTCACAACCTACACAAGACTCACAACCTACACAAGACTCACAACCTACACAAGACTCACAACCTACACAAGACTCACAACCTACACAGGACTCACAACCTACACAGGACTCACAACCTACACAAGACTCACAACCTACCCACAACTAGCCCACAACCTACACAAGACTCACAACCTACACAGGACTCACAACCTACACAGGACTCACAACCTACCCACAACTAGCCCACAACCTACACAAGACTCACAACCTACACAGGACTCACAACCTACACAGGACTCACAACCTACACAGGACTCACAACCTACACAGGACTCACAACCTACACAGGACTCACAACCTACACAAGACTCACAACCTACACAGGACTCACAACCTACACAGGACTCACAACCTACACAGGACTCACAACCTACCCACAACTAGCCCACAACCTACACAAAACTGGCCCACAACCTGCACAGGACTCACAACCTACACAGGACTCACAACCTACACAGGACTCACAACCTACACAAGACTCACAACCTACACAGGACTCACAACCTACACAGGACTCACAACCTACACAGGACTCACAACCTACACAGGACTCACAACCTACACAAGACTCACAACCTACACAAGACTCACAACCTACACAGGACTCACAACCTACACAGGACTCACAACCTACACAAGACTCACAACCTACCCACAACTAGCCCACAACCTACACAGGACTCACAACCTACACAGGACTCACAACCTACACAAGACTCACAACCTACACAAGACTCACAACCTACACAAGACTCACAACCTACACAAGACTCACAACCTACACAGGACTCACAACCTACACAAGACTCACAACCTACACAAGACTCACAACCTACACAAGACTCACAACCTACACAAGACTCACAACCTACCCACAACTAGCCCACAACCTACACAGGACTCACAACCTACACAAGACTCACAACCTACACAAAACTGGCCCACAACCTACACAGGACTCACAACCTACACAAGACTCACAACCTACACAAGACTCACAACCTACACAGGACTCACAACCTACACAGGACTCACAACCTACACAAGACTCACAACCTACACAAGACTCACAACCTACACAGGACTCACAACCTACACAAGACTCACAACCTACACAAGACTCACAACCTACACAAGACTCACAACCTACACAAGACTCACAACCTACACAGGACTCACAACCTACACAAGACTCACAACCTACACAGGACTCACAACCTACACAGGACTCACAACCTACACAGGACTCACAACCTACACAAGACTCACAACCTACACAAGACTCACAACCTACACAAGACTCACAACGACCGCAGGTAGATCAAAAATGGCAAAACCCGATTCTACCCCTTAACTGAAAATTTCCTCCATCTCGATTTTTCATCGATTCTCACCCGTTGCCTCACCAATCAACCACATTTACCCTCAATTAGAATAATCTAACCAAAATCCCCAGGCTTCGCACAGCAAAATCGAAGAACACATATTGGGAGTTCTCTGTTTTTTGCTCAAATTGAGATCCTCACAGCTCGGTGACCATTGCTGGTCCAAGGGTTGGCAAACCCATGGCGAGAACACCCAAAATCGGCCGGTGATCGGAGCCAAATCTGGCTCGTCACTCACGGCCTCAAACCGAACCAAAAACAGGGCAAAATCGAGCTTACCGGTTGGTTTGTGCGCGGAGACGGGCCGAAATCAGCTCGCCGCCGTCGTCTGGCAGGAGAACGTTGGTAGTTTTCGGTGAACAACTCGCCGAACGTCGCCCCGCGTCTCCCCTCTCCGTTCTGCTCTCTAACGCTTCGAACAACAGAATGGCTTCTTCGAAGCCATTCTCTTGTTTAAAAATAAATAAAAATAAAAATATTTCCTATTAAAACATTAATAAAAATGACATTTACCGTTTTGCCCTCCCGCACATTCGGCCCCCTTCAAAACCTCGTTAAATTTTGTCCTTCAATTATAAATCTTTCGTAAACTGACCCTCACTCCGTACACTGCTTAAGTTCTCAAATTAGAATACCCGAAAACAAATTAATTAACCAATTAGTTTAACCGAATTTATTAACTTAAATCACTAAAAAATTTTCGGGGTCTTACAATAACCATTATGATATTCCTTATAACTTTTAGCTGGTAGAGGTTTTTTATTGGAAGATTCTCTTATTTCTTGATTTTTGCACCATATTTCTGTAGCGCCCTGAGTTATCTGAACCCGATTCATTACTCATAACCCGAACATAAATAAGAAATTGTTGGACCGAATTAAAACTTCGCTCGAAAGTCAAAATTTAACATTTTGCTAAAACCTCAAGACATTAAAACTTGCAGCGGAAATTCTTTTGAGCATAATAGAGTTCAGCAAAGCTATAAAAATATGTTTGGATAATCAGTTAAAATATTAAGAAATAATTCGGCCAGAAGAAACCAAGGCTTAAGCGAGAAAACTTGAAATTCGTAAGAGTCAAACGCATCTGCCGCTCGCTAAACGACAAGAAACTTTTATTCACACACACAACGTTCACAAAACGACAAATCTTACCACTTACATCTACCGATGACGTCAGCCGGATGATTCCTTCATCCAACCTCTGCCGATCGCTAAACGACAAATCTTACCACTTACATCTACCGATGACGTCAGCCGGATGATTCCTTCATCCAATTTTTTGCCGATCGCTAACCGGATGATTCCTTCATCCAACCTCTGCCGATCGCTAAACGACAAATCTTACCACTTACATCTACCGATGACGTCAGCCGGATGATTCCTTCATCCAACCTCTGCCGATCGCTAAACGACAAATCTTACCACTTACATCTACCGATGACGTCGGCCGGATGATTCCTTCATCCAACCTCTGCCGATCGCTAAACGACAAATCTTACCACTTACATCTACCGATGACGTCAGCCGGATGATTCCTTCATCCAACCTCTGCCGATCGCTAAACGACAAATCTTACCACTTACATCTACCGATGACGTCAGCCGGATGATTCCTTCATCCAACCTCTGCCGATCGCTAAACGACAAATCTTACCACTTACATCTACCGATGACGTCAGCCGGATGATTCCTTCATCCAACCTCTGCCGATCGCTAAACGACAAATCTTACCACTTACATCTACCGATGACGTCAGCCGGATGATTCCTTCATCCAACCTCTGCCGATCGCTAAACGACAAATCTTACCACTTACATCTACCGATGACGTCAGCCGGATGATTCCTTCATCCAACCTCTGCCGATCGCTAAACGACAAATCTTACCACTTACATCTACCGATGACGTCAGCCGGATGATTCCTTCATCCAACCTCTGCCGATCGCTAAACGACAAATCTTACCACTTACATCTACCGATGACGTCAGCCGGATGATTCCTTCATCCAACCTCTGCCGATCGCTAAACGACAAATCTTACCACTTACATCTACCGATGACGTCAGCCGGATGATTCCTTCATCCAACCTCTGCCGATCGCTAAACGACAAATCTTACCACTTACATCTACCGATGACGTCAGCCGGATGATTCCTTCATCCAACCTCTGCCGATCGCTAAACGACAAATCTTACCGCTTACATCTACCGATGACGTCAGCCGGATGATTCCTTCATCCAATTTTTGCCGATCGCTAAACGACAAATCTTACCACTTACATCTACCGATGACGTCAGCCTCACTCGCAGCCTCCAGTTATAAAACGACGAGGAAACTAGACACATACACCGAAGACATCATCCGATGGCTTCCACTGAAGACATCATCCGATGGAAACATATTCCGATAGACCAAAAACACACATTTTCTACACACATCTTCCGATGACATCAGCAGATGATTCAATCCGCCGACATCTATCAGTGGACAAAACACACAACATCCACTGGTGAACTTCATTCACCGATGGTTGAACTTGTAAATTTCACTCCAAAACATTCAAAACCGCCTGACCCGAAGTAACTTCAGAAATCCAACGAATATCCATTTGAAACCAACATATATGTTCTTAACCAATAAAAATCCAAAGTTTGCAATTTGTAATAAAACCAAATCAGATTCTTCATAACAGGAGGAACTCAAGTATTCTAATCCTTCAGCTATTACTATCACCAAATTCTCTACACTCCTCAACAGAACACTAGGAAATTAGACTCCACATACAAACAGTAGTTAAACCGCCCCATCAGTTCACCAAGTCGAGGCATGAATGTGCTCCCCCAACCAGCCTATTCCTCAACAAACTCAGAGAATTCACCTGCTGTCACTTCTTCACCTACATCACAAAACTCATCTATTAGCCTAATGCTAAGTAAGTAAAGCAGTATGAAATGAAATGCTGAACATAAATTCCTTAAACATGCCATTTCTACTTTCTCATCTCAGTTGCATTCACATTCATTCATAAATTGATCTGATCCATCGGTTCCCTTGGGAAGTGGATCAATTTTCCCAATGTTATACATCCTCTACTCGATTAAGGGGTGGATGAATTCCCTTAATAGCTGATCTGATCCCTCAGTTCCCTTGGGAGTGAGATCAATCCTCCCAATGTTATAAATCCCTTCATAAGTTAAGGGGTGGATTAGTTCCCTTAATAGTTTGTCTGTCACATTCAGCTCATGCCTTACCATTCTTTACATGGAAATTCATTTTCGTAATTCTTTCAAAAAGATGATGCATGACATACAAACTCATTCACACAATACATAATCCTACTGTTTCGTGATGTAGGCCCGAAGGTACATGCATACTTCACTTACTTGGCTCTCCGTAAAATGCTCGGTGTTGCAACCTACCTTGGGAGCTTACTCAACCTAAAACTATGGACAGATTATCGATTAGATTTTACTAAACCTCATTCTACACTATCTAGAAGCCTAAGGAACTAGTTTAGGAGCTTAGTTCATTGTACATTCCCGATTACCACAAAACCCGAACTAGTTCGCTCACAACATTCTCGAAACTCACATTTATACACTCCCCAATCATCGATAGCTACCAATGCAACAAGGAATCAAAATAAAACTCACCTAGTTGGAGAAAAATCGAATGGAAGAATCGCCTAGAGAGCTCTGCTGTTTGAGCTGAATACCGAGGGAAAAATAAGGGAAACAGTGGCGGCTACAGTGCATTAAACCCAAAACCTCTTCCCTTAAATACGTTACCCACTTTTAAATTTTCCAATTGCCCTTATGCCCTTGTCTAGTCATCCACTAACCCTACATTTAATATTGTCATAAAAAGTGTGCCATTAATTTAAAAAGAAAAGAGAAGTGGTTTGATAGAACCGGGTGTTACAATTTCTAAATCTTCAGTAGAAAACATTTGTTGACGAATTTTTTCTGTCTTCTTTTCTGCTCTAGCTGTTAGAATAGCTATGCTTTGAGGATTTGTAGTACTCCAAATATACTCTTGATATTGCATAGTCTCAATTTGGCCCTGGTCTGAAAGGAATAAACCTATTTAGATAATGCCAAATTGGAATTTTCCTTTGGTTCCTTTTTGAAATGGGATAATTATCATCCAAATAATATAATGTATGACGATTCATTTGATTTACTATATCCCGATTCACCTTTGAATAACTTTTCCTTTTCCTTTGTCTGCTTTTCTTTTTTGAGTCAATTCTATGAATGAGTCCCAAATGTCACTTTCATTTGGTTCAATATCTTCCTCTGGAACTTCTGATTCACCTGCTAGAACAGATAATGAACCAGTATTCATAGAAGTGTCACTGTCACTTTTGTCACTTTGATCTATTTCCAATTCTTTTGTTGCAAAAAACTGATTTTTGATTCTTTCCAGCAACTTTATTTGTTGTTTATCTGGTAGCATATTTGGATATTGTTTTTGAATAATACTTTTCATTTTTTGAATAAAATTGATGGAATCACCATCTGTATCCATCTGCTTTTTTGCTTTTGTAGCCAAACTTTTGTAGTTTTGAATAGACTTGGTGATTTTTGAAAAGCACGCTTCTGTATCAAAGTGAGACCACCATTTGATATAAAAATTTCTTTGAATTTCTGGAATCCTCAAATGATCTATGTCCATCTCGAGATTTCATTGCCAGATCCAGTTAATTTGAAACTATGTACAGAACCAGAGTAAATCCTGGCCAATAAAAATCTTTTTGTTGGAAATATCAAGATGATATTCAGACCACATATAAAAGGTCTCTTGGATTTTCTTTGGAAAAATACTGATTTCTGGAGAGTGACTTTGCCACCAATGCAGAAACCAATTTGGAAATTTATCTTCCATATTTAGAATTTCCATATTCGTAGTAAAAAACCATGAATGATTTCTAACCGGATTTTCATATAGGAATACATAAGACCATGCTTGAATGTAATCCCAATAATTGTACTTTTGCTCATTTGTTTTTGTTGTCCTAGGAGCATACACTGAGAGGCCCCATTCTTGCGGATGAATAATTCAGACAACGTAGATTTTTGAATGAGATATAGGGGATTTAAAATTTCCCGCTTCTACATAGTTGTGTTGAATTTGGACTAAATTTGTTTCCGTAAGAATAAGTTAATAATAATAACGAAGCTTGCCTTCGGTTACCAGATAATGTTGGGTGCCCATATATCTTTCTTTGAAAAACCAAGCATCTTTTTAATTGAGTGCAATATCTTTTGTTGAAAGAGTAAGTAAAGACTCGACTACTTTCTTTTTTATATATTGGGGTCCTCCTGGACTTCTTTTGCAGTTTTTTTTGAATGATTATCAGAAGAACTGCTTTCCCCTAAAGTGGGAAATTCTTTTTGATAAGATTTTGAATTTGATCTACCACAGCCACGACCGCGGCTTTTACCCCTAAATGGGGTTGCCATCCTGCAAGAATTCTCTTGTTAAAAAATCATGAAGAGAATTATTTGTTCCTTTGATATATTCAATAGAAAAATCATATACTGATAATTCTGCTTGCCATCTGGCAAAAATTTGTTTAGAAACAAGATTTTTGACATCTTTGGTTAAAATATTTTTTGCAGACGAACAATCTACTCTAATAAGAAATTTTTTATTTAATAAATCATCTTGAAATTTAGAAATACATTTTATAATATAAAGTACTTCTTTTTTAACTGTTGAATAATTTTTTTGAACTGACTTCCATACTCCAGAGGTAAAACGAATAAGTTTTTCTTTGGAATTATTAGGATTTATTTGTTTAAGAATACCTCCATAACCTATTTTAGAAGCATCTGTTTCAACAATTTTATCCCACTTAGAATTTGATAACGATAAACAGGGTAAATTAACTGCTTTTAATTTTATTCTTTTGACAACATCAGTATGTTTTTGACTCCATGGTTCAGGATTCTTCTTTAATCTTTGATATAGTAACTCTGTATTTTGAGCTAAATTTTTATAAAAATCACCTAAATAATTTAGGCTTCCTAAAAATCTTTGTAATTGAGTTTTGTCTTTTATTTCATCTGAAAATTTTGAAGCAAATTCAATACTTCTATTAATTGGAATAATAGTACCTTGGTTAATATTATGACCTAAAAAGCGTACTGTTGTTTGGAATAATTTCATTTTTGGTGCAGAAATAACTAAACCATTTCTTTTGATAACATCTTTTAATATTCTAAGATGTTTAAAATTTTGATCAATTGATTTTGAATAAACTAAAATATCATCAATATAGACAATACAAAATTGAGAATAATTTGAAAAGATATCATTCATTATATTTTGAAATTCTGAATGGGCATTTTTTAACCCAAATGACATTACATTCCATTCGTAATGACTAAAGAAAACTACAAATGTGGTTTTGTATGTGATGACTCGACTTGACACGTATCTGGTGGAACCACCCATGCTCCGCGGATCCTCAGAGGACGTATGTGCCCGATTGGGGCCGGAGTATGGGCGAAAACTCCGTGGATCCCAGAGGGTTGGGCCGGAGGATTCGGTCGTTGAAAGTGGGGTCTTCAAAATACCACATCGCTTGGGGAAGTACATGGAAATGAAACATATGTAAGAGATCCCTCCCAAGATAGTAAGACGCGTTTTGGAGCACGATTGGCAACGGATCCCATAAGAACTCCGAAGTTAAAAGTGCTTCGGCGAGAGCAATTCCAGGTTGAGTGACCTTCTGGGAAGTTCTCGCCAAACAAAGCCGTGAGGGGAGGATATTGGGCTGCGGCCCAATCCCCAGAGCAAACAATATCTTGCTGGGAACAAGGGTCGTTACAAATGGTATAAGAGCCTGTACCCAACCGGAAATGTGGCCAACGAGGATGTTGGGCCCTCAAGGGGGGGTGATTGTGATGACTCGACTTGACACGTATCTGGTGGAACCACCCATGCTCTGCGGATCCTCAGAGGACGTATGTGCCCGGTTGGGGCCGGAGTATGGGTTAAAACTCCGCGGATCCCAGAGGGTTGGGCCGGAGGATTCGGTCGTTGAAAGTGGGGTCGTCACAATACCACATCGCTTGGGGAAGTACATGGAAATGAAACATGTGTAAGAGATCCCTCCCAAGATAGTAAGACGCGTTTTGGAGCACGATTGGCAACAGATCCCATAAGAACTCCGAAGTTAAAAGTGCTTCGGCGAGAGCAATTCCAGGTTGGGTGACCTTCCGGGAAGTTCTCGCCAAACAAAGCCGTGAGGGGAGGATATTGGGCTGCGGCCCAATCCCCAGAGCGGACAATATCTTGCTGGGAACAGGGGTCGTTACATTGTATCTATCTTTTTCAGCTATTTGAATCTGTCAATAACCTGATTTTAAGTCAAATTTTGAAAATATTAAAGCTGATTGAAGACGATCTAACAGATCTTTTTTGTTGGGAATGGGATACCTAATCCATTGTAAGGTATCATTTAAAGGTTTGTAATTAATAATAAGGCGAGGAACACTTCTTTCTTTTTCATAATTTTTGTTTACATAAAAAACAGTATAACTCCAAGGAGATTTACTTTTGCTAATAAGTTTTTTCTCTAAAAGAGATTCTATTTCCTTTTTGCATAGATCTAAATATTCCTATTTCATTTGACTAGGTCTAGCTTTGGTTGGAATTAACTTTTCATCATAATTTGGAATATAAGGTAAAGAAACAATATGTCTTTTTCTTTCTCAAAAAGCATTGGGTATAGTATGGCATACTTCATTTTGGAATTGTAATTCAATTTGTTTGATTTTATTAATAACATTTGGTGATTTAAGTTGTTCTTCTATTTTGAGATAATTAATCTCATTTTTAAGAAAGCTTATTTGTTTATCTTTAATTTGATAAAAGGTTTTTATTTCATTTATTAATTTGGACTGAGGTTCATTAACAAAATAATATATAATATTTTGATCATTTAATAAGGTATGAATTCCTTTTTGATCTATCATTGTAATAGGCATTATTTTGCTAAGAAACGGAGTGCCTAGAATAACATTATGTTGTAAATTTTTTACTAACAAAAATGTTGTTGTTAAACAATTTTGGTTGTTATTACATATTGCTACATTTAATAATTTGTATTGGACTTTTAACTTGCTACCTCCTGCGGCAGTTAATGATTGAATAGTTTTTTCAAAATATTTTGTTGAAACTAGTCCTTCTTGAATACAATTAATATATATATATATATATTTATATTTATATATGTTGGGTTCCGCCTCTATTATGAGGTGATGCCCTGTAAAGAAAATATAAATAAAATAAAAAGAGATATAAAATAGTTTTTAAAATGGAGATTGAAGAGATAGAAAATAAGATGCAAAGAGAATTTGAAGAGTGAGTTTGCCTCCAAAGATAGAAGAAAAAAGATATTTTTTTCGGGTTTTTTGATCTTTGTGTCCAAAATCGAACGGTCGATTCTTCTCCATTTTAGCCAAAATTTCAGAGTGTTCTTTGTGTCGACAATATCTATAATTCTACCGGTTCTGATTATTGAAGAGCAAAAGTCACTCAGGTTGTGTCGCTAGTTAGTTGGTAAGTTCACTCTATTTTTCTCTTGCTCTCTGATAATATTGATTCTCGCGATTAATTGTTTTTGTTGTTGTTTTTTTTTTCTATTTTATTCTATATAGGATTATTGTGTATCGTTATTTGATGGTAAAAGATCATATTAGATTCTAGTCCTATGGACGTAGGCACATTGTCGAACCACGTTAAATTTGGTATTTCGTTATTTTCTGCTTTATTTTGTGGTGTATTATCAAGTGATACAATAGTCTATTTTAATAACAAAAAGAGGAAAAAAGAAATTTATCTGATGCGTAATCGAATTTTATAGACTTTTTTTCCCAACAAGTGGTATCAGAAACTAGATTGTTAGATATGTCAACTTTGGTCAGATTTCATCACGGTCAATAAAGTTTGTGACTTTATATTTTTTTTTAGATTTCTTCTGAATTAAAATGGCTGAAGATTTAAATTTGATGATAAAATTGAAGTCTGACAATTATTATGTGTGAAAACTTATGATAGAAGATATGATTTTTTGTAAAGATCTCCATGAGCCAATTGATGAGGATGTAATGAGACTGAGAGGCAAGACAAATAGAGATTGGAAATTGATGCATCGAAAATGTGTCGTTTATATTAGACTTTGGGTTGATGCAAGTGCGTTTCACAGTATTGCTACAGAGACTAGAGATAATCAACTCTGGAAGAAATTAGAATCACTATTTGAAAGTTGAAGTGCTCATAATAAAACTCTTATAATTAAAAGACTTTTGAATTTGAAATACGTGGATAGACGTAGAATCAATCAGCACATGAGCGAGTTTCAAGGTTCAGTGAATCAGCTGATGGGTACGGGTATCACGTAATATCATGAATTACATGCTTTGATTTTACTTAGTTCTATGCTAGACAATTGGGAAACACTTGTGATTACAGTTAGCAATTAAGCATCAGATGGTAAATTAACTCTGAAAAGATTCGAGTCATTCTTCTAGTGGTGGTGCTCTTATTAGTGAGAAACAAGAAAGACATGATCAAAGCCTAAGTAGAGATCAACATAAAAAAGGTTCATCCAGAGAGAGTTCTATGTGGAAAGAAAAAACAATTAAATATTTTCATTGTGGTAAGCCGAGACATTTGAAAAGTAATTGCAAGAGTATGGAAGAAAGAACGATCCAAAGGGAAAAATAGTGAGCATGACAGTGACATAAAGACTACTGCAGTTGTTGTTGATGGTGATGTGATTACTGTTTATGATAAAAGTTGTGTGAATTTGACACTTCAACCTTGCACTTGGATTATTGATTCTGGTGTTTCGTATCATGTTACGTCACATGGTGAATACTTCTCATACTATGCTAGTGTATTATGGTCAGTAAAGATGGGAAACGATGGTGTATCAAAGATGATTGGAATTTGTGATATCAATCTGAAAACCAATTCAGACTGCAAGTTGACATTGAAAGATGTCATACATGTTCCAAATATCCGGCTGAATTTGATATCTACTGGTAAGCTAGATGATAAAGGTTTTGTTAACTATTTTAATGGTGGTAAATGGAAACTCTTCACTTGTTCCTTAGTTATAGCCAAAGGAATGAAGACCAATACTTTTTATTGTATATAGACAAAGTTATGTAAAGAATAAATAAATATCACCAAGAAGTCAAATGATATTGAATTTTGACATAAGAGGTTTGGTCACATTAGTGAGAAGGGACTTCACATACTTGTCAAGAAGCAATTTTTGTCTTGTTTTAGTTGCTCAGATTTGAAAACTTATGTGCATTGTTTGTCTGGAAAATCTCATTATGTTGCATTTCGGAGTATCTACCCCTCCAGGAAACATCAGATTCTTGACTTGATTCATACATATGTTTGTAGCATGCAAGATAAGATATTCGGTGGTGCATACTATTTTGTTACATTTATTGATGATCACTCGCGAGAGGTGTTTGCTTTTATTTTGAAAACAAAAGATCAAGTTTTAGAAGTTTTCAAAGAATTTCATGCTAGGGTATAGAGAGAAACCGGAAGAAAATTTAAATATATTATAACTGATAATGGTGGTGAGTATAGAGAGCCATCTGAAAAATACTGTACAAGTCGTGGTATTAAAATTGAGAAAATTCTACCTAAAAATCATTGTCATAATTGAGTGACAGGGAGAATGAACAGAACCTTTCAAGAAAAGATCAAGTGTATGGTCTCTTATGCCAAGTTATTATTAATTCAATAAATATTATAATAAAATATTTTGATTGAACTTAATATTTTATTCAATACATCATGATTTTTTTGTTTTATTAACTCTTGCAAAATGTTAAGCCTATTCAAGACCCTTTGCTTATTTAATGATACATGTTGCCTGCTTGATATATTGTCTGCAACACTTTCGAACAGTCATAATTTTTATATTCTTTAGTATACTATAATGACATTTATTGTGTATGTCATATAGTTTGTAGATTCTTTGCAACATTAATAACTATTAGAATCTAGACATGTAATTTTTTGTAATATACTGTAATGACACATGCCATATGTTTAACTTATTTTGCACAAGCTTTTATTTTATTTTAATTTTTTAAATTTCTTTTGATGTGAAATGGTATTTCACTTTTTCTTTCTTTTTCTTTAATATTTGTTAATGACAACACTTGTGCTTTTCTTTCTTTATCTGTAGCATTTCCATCTTTTTTCTCATCAAATGAGACCTTTTACATTTTTTTCATTCTTTCTCCTTCTACGGTCTAAGTCTCTATCTTATTTGTCATGAGATTTTTCATTTTATTTATTTTATTGACCTTGTGATATATTAATATATTTTGTTTTAACGATTTTTTATTTTTATCAAATTTTATTTTTTATTACTTACTAAATTTATTAAGTAATTTAAAAAATATTATAATAAAATATATTTATCTAATTCAGTATGCTCTAATGAGACATGTTACATGATTGACTTATTATTCGTAACATTTTTGGAGAGTCAAAATCTTACATTTTATGTAGTTTACTGTAATAACACACGTCCGACAACATGTACGCGCATCACAAGTGAACTCACTAGTATTTTGAAAAAAAAAATCATTTTTTATTTACCAAAAACAAATTAGGTACTGAAATTACATTTTACACCTCATGTGGGAAGTATTTCTTAATCAAAAAAATCAATTAATTTTGTCCCCAACATCCCCAATTAACAATATTTTTTTATGGAAAAATTAAATTTAAACCAATTTGAAAATTTTAATATTTAAATTGTGAATAAATAATTATTTAAAATATATTCCCTGTGTTTGTGCAAGGGTAGTGCATTTAAGCTTATAATCACACTGTAAAGTCTTAAAACACTTCAAGGTAACAACGTATCGGCGAAATAATCGGTCCGCCGGAGCCACAGCAATTTTTCGTCCACAACTGCTGCCCTCCAAACCTCTTCTTGTTGCCAAATAGCCCGAGAGAGAGTCACTGAAGATTCATTGCTGAGGCGTCAGTCTTTTCTAGGAAAAGCGACCGCCGTACAAAACATCTGATTCGATGTTAGTTCGACAGATGTTCTCGGCGGTCAAGCACTCCATGTTTCTGGCCCTTCCCGTTCTCTCTTCGTTAAACCATTTCCAGGTATATGTTATGAGCTCTCCATATTTTTACCGTCCTCGTTGAATAGTTTCCAAGGCTTCCTGTTATGAAGATTATTCTGAAATGAGGGTGTACGAGGAAATGAGAATTTGAGACAGGATGGAAGTACGTTGATAGAGAAAAATGAATTTAGGTGTCCGTCTGAGTTTTCAGCTTCAGGTGAGGTTTGGATATATAAACGGGTTATTGGAAAAGAGTTGATTCGTAATTGAAAGCAATGGTTAGTCGATGTACTGATTCAGAGGTCGATTATGCTGCTACACACAAACCAAAAAATCATCATTGTTCGTTTGCTTCTACATTTTGAAGTAAAATTTACGGAAATTAACTTAAAATTGACTTTGGAGTGCAACTTGACTGTCACATATTAACTTTGCAAGAATTTAGAATCAAATGAAAAGTGATGTATGCAATTAGATTCATCATTCATGGAGAAAGCTTAGTACTTGTATTTAACTCAGTTTTTTTTAAAATTTCTTCATTTAGATGGCCCCGCAGAAAAGAATGGTAAGTGGCTGGTTTACTTTGACAATGCGTGAGAGTTTGGTGTAGTATTAGTTTTCTACCTGTGGGACTACCGGAGAAGTATCTTTATTTTGTTTTTTGTTCTTGGCAGTTTCTTTGTAATGAAATGAAATTTCATTGTTTACAGGCTTACAACAAACTACCCAAAAGTGTGAATAGGCTCTTTTTTGGAGCTATCCATTCAAGTTCTCCTCATTATACGTCATCTTCTTGTAGCCAACAAATGCTGTGCAGCCGAGATACAATTATTGGTTCAGTGAAGGGTCAAGACAGTAATGTTGATGCTAATCCTTCACATGGTAGAGTGATGGTTATTGATGGCACATCAGTGATTTATAGAGCATACTACAAGCTTTTGGGTATGTTAGAAATCTTTTAGATCAATCAATTATTATTTTTTTGAGGTAAAATTAGAATAAATGCTTGTCATATTTAACTAGTGATTGCCTTGGTAGATGTACACAAATTACATCAGGACATATACCAAATGTTGCTACCCTTTGTTTGCTCTATCATGTGTTGAAATTTTGAAACGAAAATTCAAAATTAATTTTCTACCATGAATTATAAACTGAAACTTTATTGAAATTTTCTGGCTCTTTTTTTTTTTTTCTTCCTTTCTCCATAGGCCACTCCCCTTAAGGTAAATTTAGTCCAGAAAAATATTTTAAATGATGATAAGAAAGGGTATGGAATTACTGGTTTGTGGGGTGGCCATTTTGTGGAATTGCAATGTGGCCCGAGGCTCTTTTTTTTTTAAATGTAAATTATTTATTTGTGCGTCAAAACTCTATAGTTTATTTGGGTAATTGGGGTGTCAATCTTTTGATAGAACACTTGTTGGTCCAGTTTTGTTGTATTAATATACATATTTTTACCTACCAAAAAGAAGAAATAAGATGAGAATGAAGTATGGCTGATTCCATATATTGGAGTCCAAGACTAACAATTGTGATTTTGAGTTGTCATGGGACTTGTGAGTCATTATTTTGTTTCCTACGTAGTTTCAACCAAATTTTACACCACAATGGGTCATCTTAGTGTAATACTATTACTAGGGTTCCACCGAATTTCATGACTTGTCCTATAATTTAAATTGCATGCGAGAAGAACATTATTGGGTAATAGCCAATAGATATTTAGTTTACAGAACGTACAAAGGGCCAGGAGACTCTCAATTGTACTTTCCTATATATTGTTTTTAGTTTCCTTATGTGCAGTGGGTATGAAGCTTTCTGAACATCCTAGTTTTGTTTAAATGTAAGTTACTGTAGATGCACGACTCATGAATTCACTATCCTTATATGATGCGTTGTTTTATTATTCTTTTTTGTTTCTATGAAAACAACTTTCTTACTTTCTTTTCGATTATGGTGGCTTGATATTCAATTCTCTTATCTCGAGGTAGCAAAACTGCATCACGGATATCTATCACATGCTGATGGAAATGGAGATTGGGTTTTAACTATATTCACTGCTCTTTCACTGGTAAGAAGCATTCGTGAATGTCTGTTAGTCATCTTTAAGTATTTTTCACTTTGTTCTTTCCATGATTGATTGCAACATGAACATTATATTTTTAACATTCAAAATGTCTTCTTATTTTTCCAAAGCTTTAGGTAATATCTTAACTCTTGAGTAATATTAAGGAATTGTTAATTGTTTTCGGTTGACATTTTAGTTTTTAATTTGCATAGGAAATAACTGCCTTTAACAAAGAGAACCTTCCTTATCCTTTTTTTACAAAGGAAACTCTTGTGATTGTGATTTTGGTCTGTTGGCTTTGGTTATTAAGTAAAATTGCATGATGATCGTTTTAGAATTTCAAACATGGGTAGTAATTCAAGTACAACCATAATAGGTATTTATCTAGTATACTCACCGTTTCTATAACTACTAAAGAATGGACTCAAATAGCTTCTATCTCTTGAATCAAAATTTAAGATGTCTATTTTATTTGATCACATCTCTTTGAATTTTGAAGAAAATTTTGAAGAAAGTTTTTTCCCAAAGGCGTTCACAACTTTATTCAAGAGAGATGATTTTTACAAGTTTTCTATTTGGGAAATTACCGGTTTCGACCTCGAAGTAACCGGTTTTTTCGATTCAAACCTTATAGTAAAATTTTTCACGATTCAAACCTTGAAGTATGGAAAAAGTTACAAAACAAACCTCGGCGGACGTCCTATTGACCGTCCTCTGTTAATTTTGTCGTAGAACGGACGGTCTCTTGAAACAAGAGACAGTCCGTTCCACAGACGGTCTCTTGTTTCAAGAGACAGTCCGTTCTCTATTTTTGCCTAGAACGGACACACCTTCCACCGTCCTCTCTTTATAAATTAATTTTAAAAAAATATCAAACAACATTGGATTTAATCGAAAATTTTATCACATGTTCATTATAATATGGAAACATAATCGGAAAATTTTCATGATTTTATAACATTTGTATGATTTATTATAATTATTTTACGTATAATTTAAAAAATAATTCACTAAAATTACAATAATTCGCACAAGTGTTAGAAAATCACGAAACTTTTCAGATTATCTTCTCATTATGTGGTGAATATGTGGTAAAAATTTTAAGTAAATGAAAGATCTTTTAATGAACGATACTAAACGATATTGGATTGTATCGTTCAGTAAAAGATCTTTCATTTACTTAAAATTTTTACCACATATTCACCACATAATGAGAAGATAATCTGAAAAGTTTCGTGATTTTCTAACACTTGTGCGAATTATTGTAATTTTAGTGAATTATTTTTTAAATTATACGTAAAATAATTATAATAAATCATACAAATGTTATAAAATCATGAAAATTTTCCGATTATGTTTCCATATTATAATGAACATGTGATAAAATTTTCGATTAAATCCAATGTTGTTTGATATTTTTTTAAAATTAATTTATAAAGAGAGGACGGTGGAAGGTGTGTCCGTTCTAGGCAAAAATAGAGAACGGACCGTCTCTTGTTTCAAGAGACAGTCCGTTCTAGGCAAAATTAGAGAACGGTCTCTTGTTTCAAGAGACAGTCCGTTCTAGGCAAAAATAGAGAACGGACCGTCTCTTGTTTCAAGAGACAGTCCGTTCTAGGCAAAAATAGAGAACGGACCGTCTCTTGTTTCAAGAGACAGTCCGTTCTAGGCAAAAATAGAGAACGGACCGTCTCTTGTTTCAAGAGACAGTCCGTTCTAGGCAAAAATAGAGAACGGACCGTCTCTTGTTTCAAGAGACAGTCCGTTCTAGGCAAAAATAGAGAACGGACCGTCTCTTGTTTCAAGAGACAGTCCGTTCCACAGACGGTCTCTTGTTTCAAGAGACAGTCCGTTCTAGGCAAAAATAGAGAACGGACCGTCTCTTGTTTCAAGAGACAGTCCGTTCTAGGCAAAAATAGAGAACGGACCGTCTCTTGTTTCAAGAGACAGTCCGTTCTAGGCAAAAATAGAGAACGGACCGTCTCTTGTTTCAAGAGACAGTCCGTTCTAGGCAAAAATAGAGAACGGACCGTCTCTTAGGCAAAATTAGAGAACGGACTGTCTCTTGAAACAAGAGACCGTCCGTTCTGTGGAACGAACTGTCTCTTGTTTCAAGAGACCGTACGTTCTACGGCAAAATTAACAGAGGACGGTCAATAGGACGTCCGCCGAGGTTTGTTTTGTAACTTTTTCCATACTTCAAGGTTTGAATCGTGAAAAATTTTACTTTAAGGTTTGAATCGAAAAAACCGGTTACTTCGAGGTCGAAACCGGTAATTTCCCTTTCTATTTTGCATATCTTTTACGTTCTTTTTTGTTTCTTATTCTTAATTTTGTTTCATATCATTTATGATTTTTTTTTCCGCAAGTTATACTTGTAGTTGTCATTTTTTTTTTTAATTTTCTAGAGAGAGGAGTCATAATCCTTGATGAATGAGGGAAAGAGGTTATAGCGATAATGTATTTTGATGAAATGGCACAGTTGTAAATCTAAATAAGTAAACAAAGTTTTATTTTATATAGAGCTTTTAATAGTAAAAGTAATAAAGTTCATATTTTAATGAAAGGGCATGATAGTAAAAATAAAAAATAGCTTTATACTGTTCTTATAATTAACTACCATGAAACAATCTCAATTTTGTTTTGTCTAGTTAATAATAAAATTGTCAAAACACATTTATTTCATATGCCTAGTGATGTGATTTTGATTTTCATCTAACATTATTGCAAGTTTAATGACGCTTGACTGTTCAAAAAACCAGTTCAAACAATCTTTGTCAGCCTGTATTTTTTTGTTTTATAATCTAGGCAATGACGAGAACCAAATCTCTCTGCAATAGAGATAAATAACAAGAATCAATATCACAGTGGATAATAGAGATCAATTAATTTGCATTCAAGAATACACAGGCTAGGAATACTCAGAGAAATTAAGAGAAAGATTGATAAGCATTCTTGAAGCCTATTTCTCTTCCACAATTCACTAAAAATACAACTCACCGTTTTTTCACCTTCTTATTAATTATATTTTCTCTTTTCAATTAACACCATCTCTAACAGAATATGGCACTCCTCATTACAATTGCCTAACTGGCCTGCTGACGCTGCCAGTTCCTGAACCATCGAAAGGAAAATCTAGTTGACTTGTTTTTTTTTTTCAGCATCTATTTTTTTTTTGCCCCTGTTATGACAGAGAGTTCTTTTTTCAGAAACTCTTTATATTAAATAAAATGGATTACAAAAGTCCATGATAAGAAATGAGCCACAAAGAAAAAAGAACCAATTTCTTTCCAAGTGGAAAGAACCATCGAGAAAAGTTACTTCCAAAAACATACAAACATTCCTATAGAAAAAAACAAACATGGAAAACAAAGCCTATTTCTTTTTTCTTTTTTTATTAAACAAAAACTATGCTTTCCACAAGCACTAGGATCAAGAGAATTCTTCAAAAACAAAATCCTGCTATTATAATTCTATCCTGAGACCCAAAGTGGCACTAATGCCATTTCTCCCGTTATTAATACTTTGAAACACTTAGTGTATATAGATTTAGTTTTCTGTCGATTCACCTATGACGAGTTTAAGCATTGAACCAAATATTGATAACATTCTGGATTGCCCATGGAAAGAATTATAAATCAGCTACTGCTAATGGGCCTTTTATGTTGTTACTCACGACTAATAAGTCTAAGGATCAATTATTCGTCGTCATTTATGATTTTTGTCATTGATTTTCCTTTAATGATATATGCATGTCTTCAAAAAATGTATATAATTTTCTCTACCGAAATTCTATTTTTTTTTTTAAATTTTGGTTTCAATTTTGTAGAAAACAAAGCCTTGATTGGATTTTTCTTGCAGATAATTGATGTTTTGGAACTTATACCTACCCATGCGGCGGTATGCTTATTAGTTTTATTTTTACCTCTTTCTTGCTCTTATATTTACACAAACACATTATTCATATTGAGATAGTTTTTATTCTCATTTTATTTGATTCATTTGTACCTTGCATATATATGCCTATAAATGTGTGCATATTTGTTTGAAAAAGAAAGTTTAGTATTTTAGAACTAAATGTGTTGTAGTTTCTTTTGTTTGCAAGATCAATGTTACATACAAACTCTCTACTAATGCTTTATTTTGGATTCTTTCTGATTGAAGGCTGACGTAAACATGTAGGATTATTGAGTACTTAATAGTTATTTTCTATGGGGATTTCTTATCCTTTATTTTATGTGATATTCTGGTTTGTTGCAAATGTACTTTCCATCTCAAAATGAAAGGTTTGCTAGCAACTACAGATAGGGGTTATTCTTCACTTTTGTCCTATCAACCAGATCGCAACATTTGATTTTTCTTCTAGGTTTAATTGATGATTCATCTGCTTCTTATGGTAATTTTGTTAATGAATCCATTATTTATTGATTTATGATGTATAAGTCTACCTTCCAATCATCCCCTTCAAAGACTTTTTCGAGCTAAACTCGCTTAATCTAGGATGTTAAATATTATTTATATTATAAGAATTTCCTGTAAGATTACTTTCTGAAATATCATTGCTTACAACCTGTATCTTTGCTTTTTACAGGTGGTTTTTGATCATGATGGTGAGCTGTAAGATTCAAGGATATTTGTCTGATTCTTGTCTAAATTCGTACGTGTTTGTATTCCATTTCATGCTTTGAATGTAGTTCTCTCTTCTGCCCTGCACTTTTTAAACCTCTGTTTGAGGGTTGCTTCCCTGCAAAATTTTCCTCTATTCCGTACCTTTTTTATGTAGTTCAAACTAATTTTCGAGGTTGTTAGAGTTGAGGTAAATACCCTATGACTAAAACCTGGCATTATCCTTCTGTGTATTACAATTAAACTATTTTTCTTAGTTGGTCCCTGGTTTAAAACACATCGAGTTCTTAGCGAAAGAAAGCTGAAGAAGAGAAAAGTTTCCTGTTTGAATTGACTTGAATTTTAGGGATGTAACCATAACTCAGAAAAAGGAAGTAACATTAAACATTAAATTCCAATTAGTGATCAAATATATACACGACTTTCTTAACTATAATAACATATTGTAACAAGTTTAATTAAATTCATTCTACATATCTGAATTGACTTGAATTTTAGATAAAGTTTTTAGGAGAAAATCAATTATGTGAATTGAAATGTCTCCAAATATCATTCATGAGATGACATGTGTATAATTGTAAACCAAGTGTGATTAAATGTGACTAGTGAGTGATAATTCAAAAGGCCTTTTGAATCTACGCAACCTATCATTTTTGTATATATTAGGTAAAAGTGCCTATTGACGAAAGTGATTTAATTATAGATCATCGGTCAGTAGTTTTGACGATTATCAAAAGACATGAGCATGTCTATAAATAAGAATGTCAAACATTTGAAGAATTAACTCAAGAGTTAAATTTCTTCTACATTCTTCTTTCTCTCTTTCTTGTTAATCAGAGCTTCTGTAAGAGTACTCAAGGTTTGGTCCACCGAAATCCAGATCAGTAGTGCTTTACTTCTAGGTTAGAAGTCCTGTATCTTTGTACAAGCAATTAGTATACGGACCAATTTCATCATCTCAAGGAGATTTGAACTGTCGCGCCTCACTTCATGCTACATTATCTTTTTCTTTACCATATTTATTTATGTCAACGCAGTAGAGTTTATAATTAGTTTCATTATATTATCAATTACTTGTTAACATAATAATCGAAGACAAGATGTCAAATAATGTTGAATTGTAGGATAACATTGACCGCGTATTGCAAAAGAGCTTATAACTCCAAGCATTGATCTCTTCCTATTATATAGACATAGTTACCGCATAATTTTTTTTTTTCATTTTCCTGGTTGACTCTTGTAGGGAGAATTTCCGTACTTCCTTTTCCTCTTACATTATACTCTTTTTGATAAAAATTCATTTCTTATAATAAAAAATTAAAATTCTATGGCTGGAAATGAATAGAGGTTTTCATAAATTCATCTGGGTATATTAATAAGTATTATTCTGAACTTTGGATTACGAAATATGTGACTGTCATTATTTTATTTAATTCTTGCTAACTTCTAATAAACTTCCATGGATTCATCATGTATGTAATGCCTCCTGCAGAACTGAAATTAAAATTTTCTAGCTAGAGTCAGCTCAAAAAATAAAAAAATTGACATTAATGTCACTTCTCTGAGCTATTACATTGAGTTGACAATAATTTGAATTAAAGTTTACCAAATATTCTAAAAGAAATATATTTGATCCAGTTTGACACCTGCTTCATTTGAAAGTAATACAACCTGTTGCAAAACAGTTTGTCTTCTTGTTGTTCAAAGTGATATAAGATTATGACACTCAAATTTGTAAGCCGAACACACATCCAGTCATGTTGGTGCCAAACACTAGCTACTTAACTTCTAGAGGAGGTTTAGGTATCGGTAGTCATTTGTGTTAAGAAGAAAAATAATCGGTATGAGGGATTCTGAAGTTGTCATTGGTAAGATTAACTAGAATATCTTTCAGGTTGCCACTTCTGCAAAATGTTGATAAAGTTAGGCTTTTCTTTCAGGAGTTCCGTATGGTCATCCTTCCATCTCATCCAAAGAAAATATTATGGCAAAAGGTATGGCCTGCCAAATTTGATTCTTTTGAATGAAGTTCAGAAGACTAATGTAAAAAGTCCCATATGTGAGCTGGTGATAGGTCGTTTTTCATATGTTGGTGCATCTAAGATGTGAATTTATGGTGATCTTGAATCTACTACCTGGTGATTGTCGACAAAACAGACTAATTACTCTAACAGTAATATGACAATTTTTTTCTACCTGCCAAATTTGATTCTTTTGAATGAAGTTCAGAAGACTAATGTAAAAAGTCCCATATGTGAGCTGGTGATAGGTCGTTTTTCATATGTTGGTGCATCTAAGATGTGAATTTATGGTGATCTTGAATCTACTACCTGGTGATTGTCGACAAAACAGACTAATTACTCTAACAGTAATATGACAATTTTTTTATCCTGATCTCATGGGCATACTGAAGTTTGTTTTGTTTCAATGAGTCCAAGAAGGGATATAGAGATAGGAATTTGTTGTCTTTAACAAAGATGTCATTGTATGAAGGACAAAATTTGAATCTCAAACATGATTGAAATAAAATTTGATTGACAGGAAAAGGGGCGTTGGAGACTTTGAATGAGAAACTCTCTAAGTTTGGTTCCCATTTGATTTCTGATATTAAATTGTGCAGCCACTGTCATTTTCATTCTTTTCTTCCTGCCATGTTTTAAAAAAACTGTGTTGGTATGATTTTTCTTGAACATATATATCACTTGGCACTTTCCTTAATTTCAAGGAAATGCAACGCATAAGCCATATTAATTCCCAATATTATTCCCCATTATTTTAGCACCTTGTGAAGTCTGACTATCATCTTTTTCTTTTTCTTTTTCCATTTGAGTTCTGCCTTGCTGTTAAATGCCTTATTCTATTTTTATGTACTTGGTTTGCTTAAAGTTTAAACGCATCTTCTGCTTGGTTGATGCTTTATTTAATGGATGTATTGGTGACCTTTTTTTTTCTGATACATAATCAAAATTGTATTAATGATAACATTTACTAGACGGAAATTCCTGGACCTCACAAGACTCTTGGAATAGCCTATGTAGCTCTACTCCAACAAGAAAGATTATGACAACCATAATTTTAAAAGGATAAGATGCATATTTACCCTCAAACTTAAGATATAAGAGCAAGTAACTCCATAATTTTAAAAGGATAAGATGCATATTTACCCTCAAACTTAAGATATAAGAGCAAGTAACTCCTTAAACTTTTCTTTTAGACAATTAAGTCCGGGAACTAAAGGAGGTTAATATGTAGGTCCTGCCATTATGGTTTTTTATTTTCTATTTTATGTGGTGGATGATTGGTTTAGAGAAATTGTGATTTTGGTAAAGAGGAATCAAATAAGAGATTTTTGGGAAAATCCAAAGGCCGACTGTCATTATGGTTTTTTATTTTCTATTTTATGTGGTGGACGATTGGTTAAGAGAAATTGTGATTTTGGTAAATAGGAACCAAAGAAGAGATTTTTGTGGAAATCCAAAGGCCAATGTTGTTAGAGACTGGTCAATTTTTTTATGGAACCGGAGAAATCCATTGGCATGTGCCTTCGTCGAAATTTTTTACCTAATATAATTGTTTTTCAAAGACATGTATAATTTGATTTCAATTAAAAGGAAGAAAAATCCTCTCAAGTCCAACCTCTTTTAGCTCTAAGAGGTTGGTGTTTCATAACTTTATTTTTATTTTTGTTTTTTTTCTTCAATTGGAATTGTCTAATCATACTTTTTAACATTTAATTAACAAAATTTTTCATCTTTTTGTTTGTTTTTTTCGTTGGAAACGTAACGTAGGAATAACTAGTCTAGTATAGAATCTTGTCTTCATAAACTTCAATGTTTTTTGTGCAGACGAGTTGGAGCTAAATTTATCACTATTCATTTTGATTGTATTGACAGGAAACTACGCTGGAAATTGAATAGATAGTCCTTACGAGAATCTATTGGCAGGGACTTAGACATTGACGCTTTTTAGTTCATAAACTTATGTGCTTAAAAAAAATTAAAGGACTTTGTGGGTAAATATGCACTTTGCCCTTTTTAAAATAACTCAAATTCAAATAGCGCTATAAAATCTACATCTAGAATTCCATATGCGCCAACCATTACAACGAGGCACCATATTGCACTAACCTTTTTTTGTGTGTGGTATTTAACCCTTCTCATTTTTTGAAAAATGACTTCTTTGTAACTCAGTTTTTACTTTGGAAAAATTTAATAGCTTTAGTTGTAGTTTCTAAAACTGATGTTTGTTATGTCATTTTTCCTTGAAGGATTGACTTTCCGCCATACCCTCTACCCTGCTTATAAAAGTAATCGGCCACCCACACCTGATACCGTAGTTCAAGGGCTTCAATACTTGAAAGCAGCTATAAAAGCTATGTCTATAAAGGTGATTGAGGTATTAACTATTCTCCATTTCTTAATACGGCATATGTATCCCTCCCTCCCTCTCTCTCTCTCTCATCTAGTTCCCTAAATGTATTTTTTATATGGTGATTCCTTGATGCAATGCTTTTGTACTCCCCTAGTGCTAAAATGGTTGTTTTTGCTTTAAGTATCTTTCCTTACCTTGACAGTACACAATGTTGTATCTTCTGATCGCGACTCGCCAGCCTTTCAATATGTAGTACTTTGCTATTAATAAAAACATTTACAGGTGCCAGGTGTTGAAGCAGATGATGTCATAGGCACATTAGCTACAAGAAGTGTTGATGATGGGTATAAGGTGCATTCCTGTAAATATCAGTTTTTATGGTCCTTTAGATTCATAACTAATAATTTTGCTCATTTCTAACTTGTATAGTGACATTAATTAAGTAGGTGTAAGGAACTATTCATAATCCTGCGTCTCTCAAGATCATGCTAAAAAACTTTTGTCAGTATATGTTCGATGTAAATCAAGTGAGAGCATGTGAGCTAAAACAAATAAAAAAGGTGAGAGTAATGTGGATATAAATTATTTTCTTGTGTTGGATAAATAAATACAATATTTGCATCCCACGTATAGAATGCTCTAGTTACAAGAAAAAGGAAGGTTTGACAACCTCCCAAAAATTTGTCTTAAAAGTTTTGATATGAATGAAATATAGTTTTCCTTTATGATTATATGGAAATAGAAACTCTTTGATTTCAGTTAGATTAACAGAAATAATCCAAAAGGAGTTATGATGCGTTTTACTTTAACAACTTGACGTGTAGTGCACAATTTTTATTTTAATTGCAAGTTCGTGCAAGTCAAGATCTTATTTTCTTATTTTCCTCAACTTAGTCATTTTTTGTTGTTTTGACTTCAAGATAGGTTCGAGTTGTGTCCCCAGACAAAGACTTCTTCCAGATCCTATCTCCTTCGTTACGACTTCTTCGAATTGCTCCCCGTGGCTTTGAGTAAGTGAAGTGACTTTCTTGGTTTCATACAAGAACAAATTTTTTGCTTACTTTTTTAGATTTTCATTGAAAATTAAGAGTTTTTAGACTTCTACTACCTAACTTCTAATTATTTTTTTTTGCTTTTATGATACACACTTTATGGTTATATGAATTAATGTTATAGTCTAATAAAAAATAAAATGAAATGATTATTTCAATCTCAACTCAATAGTTTATGTTTTGGGGATTATATGATATCAGAGCAAGAATGTGAAGTTAAATTTGTCTGATCTCTTTATCTTATTTAAAATCGAAAGATTCACTTTTTAGGGTAATTAATCCACAAGTAAAGGAGAATAATAAAAATAATTTAAATGATTAAATTGAACTCCACCAATAATTTAAGCTTATAGGACGGATAGTAATTTAACAATATTTATAAAAGAAATCTTTTATTAGCTATACTAGGCTGGTTATTAAGTGGTTATTGAGTTTATTCCTTCTAGGTTTGTCAACAATTAATTGTTAGAAATAAACTTGTAATGCCTATAAACAACCATGGGACATTGTGAGACATTTCGTCTAGTTACTTATATATTATCAAACAATCAAACAAGGTCATGACTGAAAAGCTGTTTTCTGATGCTTATTGTAACTAATGTTGATTAATTGCAAATGCAATGTTAAAAAAAAAAGAAATCTTAAAATGTTCCTGATTATAGAGAAAATGTAAAAGCGGGAGGACTTGGAAATCTCCAACATCTATACATGTTTTGGCCAAATTTCAAATCCTATATTGTTAGGCATATAACTTGTATTGCTTATGGTTTCACATTTTTTAACGAAGCAAGTAGATCTTATTTGCTACTTTATCACTTTTGTTGAAGTACAAGCTGAAGCACACAATGTACGGTGTGAACTAGTAACAGAAACACTCAGTAATACGATCAGTAATTAAACTTTAAGGGCCGTAAATTTGTCTGGAGGTTAGCTGAGTGGTTTTTTAGTCATCAGGCTCCACCTTCAGGATCATCAGAAAAACAGCAATCACAGGAAGAAGCAAGATGCTTAAATGTGTAGATTATAAATACTGTGGGAAAGTAACATAAATTCTTCTGATGTATATTTGTTGTGCGATTTATCATTTGTGATTTGTAACCTTTTAGGCTTAATGTTTTTTTTTTTCAGAATGGTTTCCTTTGGATTGGAGGACTTTTCCAAAAAATATGGAGCCTTGGAGCCTTCTCAATTTGTTGATATAATTTCCCTTATAGGGGATAAGGCTGACAACATTCCAGGTAATATATGGTTCTCTACGCAAAAAATGTTACCAGATTTAGAGCCATTTAATAACTGCTTAAACTACTGATCTTATTTCGCCCTATTTATTTTAATTGAAATTCTGTGTCGTCAAGAAAGTGGTAATTAGTTTATGTTATGTAGGATAGTTACTTAATTCTCTACTATAACTTATATCCATTTGAGGATGATAAGTTCTCTTGACCAGCTTTACAAAAGAGATCAAAAGAATTCAGTTTTGTCTTTGAAATAATGAAGTTTAGGACTTGTTACAGGATAGAAACTGCTACACTACTAAGCTATTTCCCCATGCTGACTCAGTCTAGAAACTCCTCTTACAACACTACCATTCACGGATTCCCCCCTGGAAGTTTCCCTTTTCTGTATATAGAACTTTCTTTATTTTGCCTTGTAACTCCTTCCTAACAACTCAGTAACTAAAACTATTGAACCATCTTCAGCTTCCCTTTTTTCTAACTTCCTCTTCCTTCTTTTCCTGTCTCCTACAATCAACATAATTAGTGGCTTATCATAGGACTACCGAGTTATTATTGTTCTACTAGAGTTATATGTTATGTTCTACTAAATTATATAATTTCTAATGAAAACATAAATTGTACGTCTTTTCACTTGTGAAACTGTTAAGAAAGATAATAATGTAATGTAATAAGGATATTTTAAGAAATATGTTTACGCAGTTTCTATTTTGAATTAATGGTAGTTTCTAGTTTAAATTAGAGATTAAATAGAAAATGAGGGGGAAATGAAAAGAATAGTTAAATTATCTAAGAATTTCGGTACGGAAATGGGAGGGATGACAAAATCTCGAATCTCTGCCAGGGAGGAATAACATGTAAAGAACCGACAAACCGAACCATGTACTTTGATTCTGTTATTATTTTTAACTTTCTATCAACAATTTCATTAAACTCTCATTTAAAAAATTACCAAATGATCTTAAATTCAGTTGAAATTTTTACCACATGTTCACTACTTAATGAAAAGATAATCTAAAAATTGTCGTTATTTTTTAACACATGTACAATTTATTGTAATTTTATTTTAGTATTTTATAAAAATATTATAATAAAGGGTAATTATCGATTTGAACCCTGCACTATACACTTTTTTTCAATTCGCCCTATGTACTAAAAAAATCGTCAAACCGAATCCTGTACTTTGATTCTGTCAATTTTGACTTTCTATCAACAATTTTATTAAACCCTCATTTAAAAAATTACTAAATGATCTTGGATTCAATTTAAATTTTTACCACATGTTCACAACTTAATAAGAAGATAATCTGAAAATTTTCGTGATTTTTTAACACATGTACAATTTATTATAATTTTATTTTAATATTTTATAAAAATATTATAATAAATCATACAAATGTTAGAAAATCACGAAATTTTCTATTATCTACCCGTGATAGGTTGAACATGTGAAATTGTTTCAAATAAATGAAATATCGTTTCGTAGTTTTTTAAAAATTAATTTATAAAGTAAAGAAGAAGCTGAGATTAATTTAAAAAAATACCAAACGATATTTGATTTATTTGAAAACTTTTCCACATATTCAAATTATTGTGGGTAGATAATAGAAAAAGTTTTGTGATTTTCTAAAATTTGTATGATTTATTATAATATTTTTATAAAATATTAAAATAAAATTACAATAAATCGTACATGTATTAAAAAATAACGCAAATTTCAAGATTATCTTCTCATTAAGTAGTAAACACGTGGTAAAAATTTCAACTGAATCCAAGTTCGTTTGGTAGTTTTTTAAATTAATAAAATTATTGATAGAATGTCAAAATTGATAACATAATCAAAGTACAGGGTTCGGTTTGACAGTTTTTTTAGTACAGGGGGCGAATTGAAAAAAAAGTGTATAGTACAAGGTTCAAATCGATAATTACTCTATAATAAATCATACAAGTTTTAAAAAATTACAACAATTTTTTTATTATGTACCCATAATGTGGTAAATATGTGAAAAAAGTTTCAAATAAATCCAATATCTTTTAGTATTTGTTTAAATTAATCTCAGTTTCTTCTTTACTTTATAAATTAATTTTTTTAAAAATACCAAACAATATTTGATTTATTTGAAAAAAATTTCACATGTTCAACCTATCATGGGTAGATAATAGAAAAATTTTTGTGATTTTCTAAAATTTGTATGATTTATTATAATATTTTTATAAAATACTAAAATAAAATTACAATAAATCGTACATGTGTTAAAAAAATAACGAAAATTTCTAGATTATCTTTTCATTAAGTAGTGAACATGTGGTAAAAATTTCAACTGAATCTAAGATCGTTTTGTAATTTTTTAAATGATGGTTTAATGAAATTGTTGATAGAATGTCAAAAATGATAACAGAATCAAAGTACAGGGTTCGGTTTGTCAGATTTTTTAGTACAGAGGGTGAATTGAAAAAAGGTGTACAGTACAGGGTTCAAATCAATAATTACCCTATTTATAAATATATAAGTGTTGGTGTTGTGAGTTTGACATCAATTGCAGCAATTCCTAATAGAAACATCAATGGTACATTACAAGGGTGTTATAGAATCATGTAGTAGTATTTTATTCTGGCAAGAAACAAGAATCTAAGGGCAGGAGGAAAAGAATCAGTTCACCAAAACAAGGTAGAAATAAGAAATGCAAAAAGATGGAGAGGCATCAACGTTCTTGAGTGCATTTTACTAATTTTTTAAGAAAAGGAAATGCTCAACTTTTCTAACACATGCCTCTAGGAAGCCAGAGATAAATTCTAACTGAATACTATTTAGTCTTAGAATTTTTTCCCATGTGCATAATTACTGACCTACATGCAACTCATTTACATTAGAATTTTTGCAATTATTTATGTATATATTTGCACATTTGTGTGAATAGATAGGTGGGTGGATGGTGTACTGTATCTTCTCATAATATTGATACGGAGCAAGTGCACCCAGCAACATGGCTTCCCAAAGTAACTAACCATAATTCAAACCCCTCTTTAAAAGGCTTACCTCTGGTCTCATTATACTCAAGTTATTGGTTTTATAAGATTGGGCTAGCCATGGGAAAAAACATGACGAGTGTTTCGGAGGTAACTTTCCAGTAAATGCTTCAAATGTTAGTAGAAGCCAGAAAAAGGTGATAGGTATAGTTCAAAGTCAATAGTTAGAGTCTTCTTTTATAACCTTTAGATCAGGAGTCTAATTATTGACCTTGTTGTAAGCCAATTATTAGTTGTCAATTAATTTCTGTTGAAAAAGGTAGGGTAGTATTAAACTGTGTTCCCTGCTCCCCTTGATTTTTATTAAACTTTCATAGAGTTTTATTCATGAAATGCTCAGAGTTATAAATGGTGCTTACTGCCATATTATATGAATTTATGTTTGGGCTTTTAGAAAAAAGAACGTTCACTATTGGTATGCAGTGATTAAATGATTCTAAATGTAGGAGTTGAAGGGATTGGAACCGTCCATGCTGTACAACTAATCACTAAATTTGGTACGTCGATGGCTGTAATTGTGGGTTCAAGTATGAAACTTAACTGGTATTTTTTCTATCACTGTATGATCAAAGGATATTCTCTAAAGAGAATAATACCTTACTTTAAGTTGCTATTTCTTTCAATTTAAAGAACCAACAATGTTTTCAAATTGTAAAGAACAGCAAATGGAGGGATATGTCTTAAAATATATGGAGATGTATTCCCACTCGTCTATCAATGATTTCGTTTCTTTGTTTTTTCACCTTAGTTAATTATTGTTATCTAGTTCCAATCAAGAGAATAGGGAATGGCGCACATGGTGAGACACACAAATCTTAAGCATGTAAAACTACTGTTTTTGGTCTTTCATATGCTATTCCACTATTATTCTACTTCATTTTTTACAGGATCTAAAAAAGATCCGCTTTAGTGCTAATTACTGTTAAATTTATTAAATGCGACAGTCTCACGTTCTTCAAAACTTCTTCTACATTCCTTCTCTATTTTAAGTGTAATTACTAGTTTAATCTCTGTCCATTTATTTTGAGGTCATTTTATTCTCATTTAAATTTTCTTGTTGCCTTGTTCAGCCATATTTCACTCGCTGATTTAGTTACTTCCATGGTTAGGTTCCTTAGAAAATTTGCTGCAATGTGTTGAACAAGTGGAAGAGGAGCGAATCAAGAAGGTACTATATTGCATGTACCTTTGTAGGATTAGAATAAGATGATAGATTTGTCCAGAGAATTCTACAAGGAGTTAGCCAGAAGGAAACAAAAGGTTTTTGCTGACCATGCATAAGTGGCATAACATAACTAAGTGTGCTACAAATGATTGAGTTTTTTATCCGTACCATTCATTTGGTAATTTAATTACAATGAAAAAAAATAAAACATTTTAGCTGATTATATCACTTTTATGGCATGTTTAACTTGTTAGAATTGTAATTGACAACAAAAGAAATGATAGGAAAGAGAATGAAAGATTTATTTAAATAAAATAAGACACCAAATCAAAATGATTACTTTGACTATCTCTCATTCAAACATCTAGTATAATTTGTACCCTAGCACTCTCACCTCTCAGATAAATACTTTGTTTATTTGTAAAACAATATGATAAGTTTGAATGAGTTGAGCTTGTGAAGTTTCAAGGATCATCATAATTCATGTGTTTTTTTCATTTAAAATACATTAAGTCACGAACTTTCAATTAAATTACAAATTGATCAACAATTTATTCCCTGGTCAGAGTCTATTAAGTTGATGAAAAATATTTTTATTTTTTTATTTCTTATTTTTACATGTAATAGATTTGTTTGCACCAATCATGATTTTCTTTTAGTCTTGTTGGGATCAGTTCTTATATAAGGAAGTATGGGTATCGAATTATTTACCAACTCAATTTTTATAACTTTCTTGGGCTTATTCGTCTTTTCATTTACATATTTATTTACCTATTTGAATACACTGTTTATCACAAGAGATTGTTGAGTGCCTTCAAACTATTGAAACTTTTATGTCTTTACAGGCCTTGATTAAAGATGCTGATCAGGCTATTTTGAGCAAGAACTTGGTAAAATTACTTTAGTTTTGTTTTTTTGTGTCTAATGGCTTATGATTATCTTGGCGAGTGACAATTTTGAATAGCATACTTTCCTTATATGCGTATTAGTACTCTTCTTAAATTAGTAAGGTGGACAAAATCAATTTCAACTATTAATTTAGTTTCGGAATTTCTATAGGTAGTACATATTTTGAACTCCCAAGATATATTTTACATGCCATATATTTTGTTAGACCTTATAAAAATATGACATTATCCATTTTGTTTTGTATATCTATGAGGTTTAATTTGGGTCCTAAAATATCTTAATTATTTTGTTGAGTATAGTTCAAATATATAAACACAATAAAGCTCATTAGGTATGATTTGAGTAGGAGTATGGAATAGATCTGTACTTAGTGGTCAATAACCTGATGGTGATATGCTAGAATGTAGTTGGTTAAATGTTTTATTCAGGACCTTTGTATTATGACTGGCTCTGTGGCACTCCACTCATCTGCCTTACTTGGTGTCTCTTGATATTAGAAATATATTACAGTATAAAACAGAGTCTAGGCCACATTTAATTGACCAAGAAATTTAAAAAGCTTGTGAACCAAATTTGTATCCTTGTCATTGATATGTTAGCATGAGGTTTGTGATCTCTGTTTGATGAACAAAATGGGCAGGCCCTACTTAGATCGGATCTTCCATTCTACATGGTGCCATTTGATACCAGAGATCTCATATTTAAGAAACCAGAGGTTCGTGTTTTTTCGACTATATGCAGATCCATGTCTTCTTAATTGGTTTTTACTTGCACTACTATGGAGCTTTCTCTCTGATGAACTCAAATGCCATTTGCGGAGGAATAATAATATCTCAGCAAAATTGACCGTTCTAGTATTCAAAATTGCATGAGAAAAAAAAAAGAACGAGAGGAAAACTTATAATATAAGTTCTGACCACGTGTTGGAATGGTTGGTGCCTTAAGAAAAACTATAATTGATAAACCCAATAAGATAGCAATTACAACCCGTGAAGTAATAAGTACTTGATCATGGACATGGAAACCCCTTATTTGCCTGTACAAATGTTGGCCAACCTTGACACCAATATATTAACCATTGCAGTGTTGATAGAATATAAAAGCAAATTCTACATCCCATGGAAAGAAATAAAAATACAGATAAAAATTGATTCAAATGTCTTTTTTTCATTTTTCTTGGCTTTGGAATTTTTTCGTATTCCAACTTATAACTACATTTTTATTTATTTTTTGCAGTTCAGGAATTGAAATGGATTAGTGCTACAAAAATAGATATATCTTATTATTAGTCAAAGATTTTGTGTAGAACTTGAATGGTCTGTAACAAAAATTACAAATACTAATTTGTTTAGAATTAATCAAACTGAACTTTTTGGAGTCAAAATACGTGGAAGATACTGGTCATAATTTTTTGCAGATTTTGTTTTGAACATTTTAATCGATTGAAATATTTTCAAGCATCGAGTCTCCCCCTTTTCTTGCTTGTTGCGTTTTCTGATAAAGCCATTACCCGATTCTCCTTTATTACTAGTTGATATCTGCCATAACAAATAGACAAACTTTTATTCATTTGCTTGAATATTGTAATTTATGTTTATTTCCTTCAATTTCAATTATGTTTCTTTTGTCAAGCATAATGCAGCCAGATGAATTAATATTTTGATGGATTTGAATAATATTCTAGGCTTCTAGCTTTGCCTGTCAATAATGTTTTCCTTGCACTTTTGATCCCTCTAATTTATGTTCCCACCATGCATTTTAAATTAACATTTTCTGAATTATTCTGTCAAAAGCAGACTTTGCTTGAAATGATAATGTTAAGTGTTTTTTTACTCTATCTATGGAATGGTTCAATCAGATATCTATGGAATGGTTCAATCGGATGAGAATCTGGAACTCTCGTGGAATAAAATTAAATTTTCATAATTGATATTTGTTTGATTTGCAATACCTAAAACTTATGGGATATATTTATATATTTTGGCAGTGTTTGAAGTCTCGGCTTTGTCCAACATAGAATTTACCCAAATAAAATTTAGAGAAATGAACAGTAATGCTAACTGCTGTAGATCAAGTTTTGATATACACTGATAGTTCAAAAACTATTGTTTCAAGAAAATCGGAACTGTTAATGTTAACTTGTCAATGCTGGTGGGACTGTTTTTCCTTTTACTTTTATTGTGCTTATGGTTGGTTATCTCTTCTGCAAGGAAAATAGTAATTGTTTTCCTTGATTACAAGTTGTCGACTATGCAATTTGGAAAGGTTGAAATGAGACTGACTTGTACATTTTTTGTGCAAACAGGACAATGGGGAAAAATTCACGAGCCTCGTAGCAGCTATTGGTGCATACGCCGAAGGATTCTCGACTGATCCCATAATTAGGAGAGTGCTTTACTTGTGGAAGAAGCTTGAACGAGATAATCAGGCTGGATAAATTTGGTGCATAGGCCTAAGGATTCTCGACTGATCCCATAATTAGGAGAGTGCTTTACTTGTGGAAGAAGCTTGAACGGGATAATCAGACTAGATAAATTTAACATTACTCTTGCAATGAACATTACTCACTGTTCGAGGAGTTGGGGCTGTAGAGTCTTCACTTTTGTAGTTGTATGACATAATCTTTACCTATCATTTTGATAGTTTATCTATAACCTTTAGTTATTTGAAGTACAACTTTATGATGCTTGACTTGGTAATTAACCATTTGAGATCGATTAAGATCATCCTTCGTATTTTTTTCATCTTCGTGCAATTTGAAAACATAAATTTTAGAAAAAATATTGATTTGAATCCTGTACTATACATGTTTTTTCAATTCGGTTCATGTACTAAAAAAACCGACAAACTGAATTCTGTACTTTGATTCTGTTATCAGTTTTGACATTCTACTAACAATTTCATTAAATCTTCATTGAAAAAACTATCAAACGATCGTAGATTCATTTGAAAGTTTTACTAAATGTTTATTATTTAATGAGAAGATAATCTGGGAATTTTTGTGATTTTTTAACACATCTATTATTTATTGTAATTTCATTTTAGTATTTTTTAAAAATATTATAATAAATCATACAAGTTTTAACAAATTACGAAAATTTTCTCGTATCTACCCATAATATGGTGAACGTCTGGAAAAAGTTTCAAATAAATCTAATATCTTTTGGTATTTGTTTAAATTAATCTCAGTTTCTTCTTTACTTTATGAATTAATTTTTAAAAAAATAACAAACAATATTTAATTTATTTGAAAACTTTTCCACATGTTCAACTTATTATGGGTAGATAATAGAAAATGTTTCGTGATTTTCTAAAATTTGTATAATTTATTATAATATTTTTATAAACTACTAAAATAAATTTTTAATAAATCGTACATGTGTTAAAAAATTACAAAAATATTCAGATTATCTTCTCATTAAGTGGTGAACATGTGAGAAAAATTTCAACTGAATTCAAGATCGTTTGTTAGCTTTTTCAATGAAGGTTTAATGAAATTATTGATAGAAAGTCAAAAATGATAACAGAATCAAAGTACAGGGTTCGGTTTGTCAATTTTTTTAGTACAGGAGCCGAATTGAAAAAACATGTATAGTACAGGGTTTAAATCGATAATTACCCTAAATTTTAAAATTGATCATCAATGATTCCCTCGATCGAGCAAGTGATTATTCACGAGAATGGTGCATATTAAAAAAGATGAATTTCGGAAATGTGAAAAATGGCAGAGGCATATCAATTGCAGAGAACAATGCAAATCATTCCACAGAATATTTTTGTTTACCATTTTCGGACCACAGTATATTACCAGGCACGATTTGAACTGATTTCGGCAACTAGAGTCCTTCGATTCCTCATGATCACAATATTTTTCTTTCGTATATAACTTTACTTGCAAGAATTAAAGAGAAGTCGACTAACAAAAAAAACTAATGACATTCCACAAACTCAAAAGTGGACAATCGAATATTTATCATAAAACTCGCAAGCTTTTCTGCGTTATAGAATATCAGATAACAAATGAGATTAAAATCGGCATCATTACCTGCTAAGAATTAGAGTATTGGCGAACTGGTTTCTGGGACAAGATGAACCTGAGTCTCAAACCAATCACGTTTGACCTGAATAAATCAAGATGGTGATAGGCTTGATTTCCAGAGCCTGAGAACTAGTTTTCCAAAGCACTAATTGCTAAGCCAGCAACCATAAAGATTTGTTGCTCCAGCTCCGAATCAATAAAAAATGTATTTAATGTGTCAACTATCAGCTAGAGGAGTGACTCTAATGGGAACAAATAGGAAACTGCATAGTATAAACCAAAACCTTTCCTGCATTTGCTAATTTAGGCAGTATCTTTCAGTGACTAAGACCGGTATTTACCTTTTCCGATATGAGCACAAAAACTCAGCCTGCTCTTCTCCAACATCTGCAGTCTTGTAGAGTACGACATGACAACCTAAAAAAGTAATCTCCGTTCATTACCGGCCGACTTTAATTACCACTGATCCCAATTATTAAGAAAATCATCCCACATTGATGCAGCAATTGAATCCCGCACTGAGGGCCCGACTTCCTCTTCTATTGAAGAAGCCAAAGGCAGATCAGAGTATACGTCATCCTCCATTAGTTTGTCCAGTGCCACCTCTTCAACAGCATTAAACAACCAATCATTTCTTCCCTCCCGTTGAATGAAATTGTGTATAACACAAGCCGCTATAACAATATCTCTTTGGATATGAAATGCATATTGTGGCGCAAGTTTTAGAATCGGAAATCTAGTTTTCAGCACATGAAGAGATCTCTGAATAACATTGCTGAGGGATGAATGCCTGTGATTAAACAGCTCCTTTGCATTTTTAGGAAACTGATTTGCACCTCTAAAATCATGAATCTGGTATTTGATCCCTTGATATGGTGCAACAAACCCCTCCAAATTTGAGTACTCCATGTCAACGAGGTAATATTTACCTAATTCATTAAGTAAGATTATATCAGAATATAATGTTGTTATGAAGTGAATGAAGGGATAGTTTAGGAGATAATTTCATGAATATAATTATAAAAATAATGGAGTGAGAGGGGTATCATTGAAGACATTTTTTTACAAAAGATTATTCTACATGTAGGAGGAGACTTGGAGTATTTTCCCAGGCTTATGGAGCAGGTTATTTTCCGAGTCAAGAATTGTTGCTCGACTTGTGGGTGATTGATGTTTTTAGTAGATTTACATTTTCGTTAAATATTTTGTAATGGATGTTGATGCTCATCAAATGCGCAATATTTAAGGAAAACGAAGGAACCTTCCACTTAATCATATATACCTTCAGGAATGCGAGGGAAATTCTGAACGGGATCATCAAGAACTGCACTTAGAACACGTGAATCTGCAGCAGAGCCTTCCCACCCAGGGTAAACAAATATAAACTGAAGATCAAATGTACATGCTGCCAGAATATTTTGAGACAGAATACCTTTCCTGTTGCGAAATCGAGATTGATCTTTGGCAGGAACATGGGCTGGGACATGCATGCCATCAATAACTCCAAGACAATCCTGAACATGAAAGAGTAAACTCAACAATATGGCACACAACAAGAATTAATAAATGCATAATATCAAATAAGAACCTTGAAATATGGGTAATATCTTTTGTTTTTTACGATTTCAGGAGAAGTGGTTAGAGGAGGATGCTGTAGGAATTCACGAGACAGAGACTTGATAGCCTTCAGCACGTTGTTAAAATGCCGGCTAATTGTTTCACCCGAGTGCTGAAATCGTTCTTGTATTACTCTATTACGTTGATTATGACCAATAATGTTCAAGAAAATTGCAAGCTGCTCTTCTATCATAACACCAGCTGTATCCCTCAACACGCCTCTTTGACGCAGAATGCCACATAATTTGTGAAATAAATGTTTATCCATCCGAAACATTTCCCGAAACACATCTTCACAACTATTGAGCACTTCGGTCATAAACCCACATCTGCTAGGTGATGGACTAGGTAGAGGACGGCCATTTATGCTATTGTAATAATAGTAACCAGCTGCTGCTGCAACTAATTCCATCTCATCCAACTCCAAGTCAACATTGTTCATTTTGTTTCAAATCTGCGCATAAACAGATTACATACAAAGCACAAACAATATACTAAATCATTAATTCAGAATATAAATTGTTGAAATTATATCAATCAGATAATAGTAAGAAGACATCAACGTCCAATAATACACTAATATAAAAACAGAACGCCAAAAATAAACTGAAATTTAGACTAGTACAAACATGAAAATTGCTTGAAGTCTATTTCAGTAATACAAGGTAAATTGAGATTGAAAATGAGGTAGACCGGTACGAAGACTCTAGTCAAGCTATTCAACTGAAGGAAGAAAGAATGTTTCCCTAGGTGAAAGAAGTAGTGGTGGTGATCAATTGATCTAGTTTCATGTTTCGATTTGATTAAAAAATCCCAATGCCAAAGAGGCATTATCTCTCTTAAGATTGAGATTATGTTTCCAACATACGTTAATAGCACCAATGCCCAAAAAAAACAAGTAAAGTTCCACCAAATAAACAACTTTTCCAAATATGAAACGAAATTCTAATACAAACTCATTCTTCCGCACACGAGCATTTTAACCCCAATTTCCATCAGAAAAGCGATAGAACAGACAAAACTCCAACTACAAAGGAAAAACAAGATCCACTATCGGCTCAAGAAAAAAACGAAAGATCAAAATCTCACTATGCACACAAGCTAAACACGAAAACTCATGGATACAAAAGTCGAGAAATCATCCAGAAGTAAGAGAAGTCCAGAAAATGCATGAATTACCAGGAGAAGGAAGAAGAAAATAACTGTAGCACAGATGTGTAGATGTAGGCTTAGATTACAGCATTGGGATTTGGGAGTGCCATTGGAGAGCATTTGGTCGGTCGGTCTCCACTCAAGTCAGACCTCCGCGGCTCCGCCTGAGTGTGCAGGCTTGTACGTCGAATTAACTAATTAATATTACTTCAATTTTATTTAATCTAAATTAATTATTCTGATTTAACACTATAACTCCAAGTTTTATTATTTTAAATATTTATTTTATTGTTTTTTAAAAATATTTAATAATTTTACATTTTTTATTTTCATTTTGAATTCTTTGCACGCACCAAACGGACCAAATACTTGGTTTATTAATCAAGTAAAAGAGGTCTAAAGCTTGGAAGAGGATCACTATGAGCTTCAATCCATCAACGCGACTCAACTCCGATGACACATGACAGACTTCTCATGAGGGCCACGTCACAAATGACCTTGTCATTGTATCCCCCAATAGAAAAATCTATACTTGTTTAGAACTTTTGACCTCGTCTCAGTCGTTCAACCACCTTAGCTTGTAAAAGTTAAGATGAGTGGTGGTTTCCAACTCAAGTTTGTTCACTAGTTCAAAGGAGGCCATTGGTACAACTACCTCCATCGATAATGACGACAGAACAAATCTTCTCATTGATTCAGCAATGACTATGGAAGATGTTCTCTAGTTGGCAATCCTCCTCATTGGTTTTTGACATGAGAACTCTTCATATAACCATCAATAATGAACCCTCTTGTGCATGGAACACTTCCTCTTGAGCTTCAAGATCATCATTAGAATCTTCCTCTTGTTCATCTTCACTAATCACTTCACCTGTGTTCTCTCTAAGAACCATAACTCTTCTATTGGGACGTTAAAAAGCAATGTGTCATAATCCAAGGTACTTAAAGCATTTGATCTCTCTTGCTCTTGGTCGAGTGCCATCCTCCACTAATTTCTTGTCTTCCACTCCTTTTGTTGGCCAACTTTTCGTAAGAGGCTTCTTGTCATGTATTTTAGGTGGAGGTTTGTATGAGTTGTAACGCCCGGCATTTTTGGCCGGGGAAATTATCCCTTAAATTATCGAACGGGATTAATTTTACATTAATAATGTATGTTTTGGTGAAATTGTAGGAATGTTTAGTGGAAAACCAAATTATGTTCAACCAAAACAAAACTATTTGGTTAGAAATCAATGGAAGGGTAAATTGGACAGAAATTAAGGTTGGTGGGAGAAAGCCAATGGTTGAGTGACATTTGGCGACTTGATGAAGAAGTTAAGTTCTTCCTCCTACGTGAAACCCTCTTCACTTCTCTTCTCTGCTCTCTCTCTCTTTTCTCCTCTCGGCATTCTCTCACCCTGTCGACAAGCAACCGTCGAAGTTACTTCGATCTCCTCAGATTTCCTTCCTGATCCTCCGCTAAGGTAAACATCTTCTAATGCTAGCACATTTGGACAAACAAAAACTATGGGTTTTTGTTGAAGTTTTAGGTTAAGATAGTTGGGAGAAAACTCTCAGTTTTTGTATGGAAACACATCCGTTGTTTTCTACAAGTCTGAATGGAGTATACTGCATAAGCTTTCAAGTTATTTGCTAGCTTTTGCAGCTTGTTTAACTTCTCTACGTTTCAGCAACAGATCTGAGCATTCCAGGGACATTCGAGCATCTGACACCGCTGCAAACAGGTAAGTTCATATCCGTAGGTTGGCCCTTAAGGCCCTACATCACGGAGGTACTAGGAATTTCTTCTGTCGGGTGTTTTCAGGTAGAAAGTTAGAGTTAAGTTCTGAGTTATCCGTTTTCTCTCTAGATTCTGTTGTATTATTCTGTTAACTGCTGTTTCAAGTTATGCACTGTGAAAGTTCATGCATACACGTTTTCACTGAAAGCTCATGCAAAAATGTATTCTGCACCTGTTTTGAAGTGAAGAAAGATAAAATCTGACTGTCTGTAATGTACTGGTTAAGTGTGGGACGGGAACTGGTGTTCTGTTTCTGAATTTTTAGTGCCTTTAGTGCACTTCTGTTACGCCTGTTTTTCCTATAAGCCCCACTTTCTGACAGATAAAAGTAATGTTCTGTAATGTCACTGTATTTCTAAAAAGGTTCATGCATGGCATATGCATCACTGCATTTTCTGATATGTCCTTACTGAGCTCTAGACTCATAGTTGAACTCCCTGTTGTAGGTACGGATCCTGTAAACGAGGACCTTGTGCCTCAAGCTGATGATGATCTGATGTAGTTGGCGGGTCGAGCTCACGGGGTTTGGTTGCTGCAGTCAGACAAAAGTTAACCCTGTGAGAATGTGTTTTCTGAAGTTATGTCCAATATTGTACCATCTGTTGAAGTCTAAAAACATTTGAAATGTAGGTCTAGTTCTGTACTACTTTGTGGAAAACGATGTATGGAACCTGTATTGATGTTTAAAACCTCTGTATTTGACAGTTGAATTATGTTTTGAAGTATTCTGGAATTTGTTTAGAATATTTTCTGTTAGTCTGTGCATGGATAATTTCTGGTTTTAGAGCTATCCATGTAGTGTGATCTTTCTTAAGTTCCTGTTACGCCTTCTATTGTGTTCGAGAACCATGTTTTGAATTGGTTTGAGAATCTGAGATTTTATGTTTTCTGTTTTTCTGCTCTCCGTTGGTATGTCTTTATGTTAAAGAGTTGTCAAATTCTGCCTTGAAAATTTAGTCATCCGCCCCAGTTTTTGCCTCAGTCATCCGCTCCAATCAAAGTCAATTCTGTCATCCGCCCCAGTTCTGCCTTAGTCATCCGCCCCAGTCAAAGTCAATTCTGTCATCCGCCCCAGTTATATGCCCAAGTCTTCCACCCAGTGCATTATGTCTTCCGGCTGATCTCAGCATAAGTCTTCCGCCCAGTTTAAAACTCCGTCTTCCGGCTGACGTCACCCAAGTCTTCCGCCCAGTGCATTATGTCTTCCGGCTGACGCCACCCAAGTTTTCCACCCAATGCATTATGTCTTCCGGCTGATGTCAGCATAAGTCTTCCGCCCAGTTTAAAACTCTGTCTTCCGGCTGACGTCACCCAAGTCTTCCGCCCAGTGTATTATGTCTTCCTGAAAACTCCGTCTTCCGGCTGACGTCACCCAAGTCTTCCGCCCAGTTTAAAACTCCGTCTTCCGGCTGATGTCAGCATAAGTCTTCCGCCCAGTTTAAAACTCCGTCTTCCGGCTGACGTCACCCAAGTCTTCCGCCCAGTTTAAAACTCCGTCTTCCGGCTGATGTCAGCATAAGTCTTCCGCACAGTTTAAAACTCCGTCTTCCGGCTGATGTCAGCATAAGTCTTCCGCACAGTTTAAAACTCCGTCTTCCGGCTGACGTCACCCAAGTCTTCCGCCCAGTTTAAAACTCCGTCTTCCGGCTGATGTCAGCATAAGTCTTCCGCACAGTTTAAAACTCCGTCTTCCGGCTGATGTCAGCATAAGTCTTCCGCACAGTTTAAAACTCCGTCTTCCGGCTGATGTCAGCATAAGTCTTCCGCCCAGTTTAAAACTCCGTCTTCCGGCTGATGTCAGCATAAGTCTTCCGCCCAGTTTAAAACTCCGTCTTCCGGCTGATGTCAGCATAAGTCTTCCGCACAGTTTAAAACTCCGTCTTCCGGCTGACGTCACCCAAGTCTTCCGCCCAGTTTAAAACTCCGTCTTCCGGCTGACGTCACCCAAGTCTTCCGCCCAGTTTAAAACTCCGTCTTCCGGCTGACGTCACCCAAGTCTTCCGCCCAGTTTAAAACTCCGTCTTCCGGCTGACGTCACCCAAGTCTTCCGCCCAGTTTAAAACTCCGTCTTCCGGCTGACGTCACCCAAGTCTTCCGCCCAGTTTAAAACTCCGTCTTCCGGCTGACGTCACCCAAGTCTTCCGCCCAGTTTAAAACTCCGTCTTCCGGCTGACGTCACCCAAGTCTTCCGCCCAGTTTAAAACTCCGTCTTCCGGCTGACGTCACCCAAGTCTTCCGCCCAGTTTAAAACTCCGTCTTCCGGCTGATGTCAGCATAAGTCTTCCGCCCAGTTTAAAACTCCGTCTTCCGGCTGACGTCACCCAAGTCTTCCGCCCAGTTTAAAACTCCGTCTTCCGGCTGATGTCAGCATAAGTCTTCCGCACAGTTTAAAACTCCGTCTTCCGGCTGACGTCACCCAAGTCTTCCGCCCAGTTTAAAACTCCGTCTTCCGGCTGACGTCACCCAAGTCTTCCGCCCAGTTTAAAACTCCGTCTTCCGGCTGATGTCAGCATAAGTCTTCCGCCCAGTTTAAAACTCCGTCTTCCGGCTGATGTCAGCATAAGTCTTCCGCACAGTTTAAAACTCCGTCTTCCGGCTGATGTCAGCATAAGTCTTCCGCACAGTTTAAAACTCCGTCTTCCGGCTGATGTCAGCATAAGTCTTCCGCACAGTTTAAAACTCCGTCTTCCGGCTGATGTCAGCATAAGTCTTCCGCACAGTTTAAAACTCCGTCTTCCGGCTGATGTCAGCATAAGTCTTCCGCACAGTTTAAAACTCCGTCTTCCGGCTGATGTCAGCATAAGTCTTCCGCACAGTTTAAAACTCCGTCTTCCGGCTGATGTCAGCATAAGTCTTCCGCACAGTTTAAAACTCCGTCTTCCGGCTGACGTCATTTAAGTCTGCTGCCCAGTTTTAAACCAAGTCTTCTGCCAGCTTTCCACCTAAGTCTTCCGACTCCAGGGAATGTTTTTCCCTTCCTCTGAAGAGTTTATGAGTTTATTTCTATAAGTTCATCCTGTTTATGTTCAAAGAAAAAAAAATAGTCACCGTTTTTCCTGTTATCTGTCCCGAAGTGATGGCTCCGATCCCAGACTCCGATCGGGTTCTGGTTTCGGGCTGTCACATGAGTCCTCGGTTTTTGGGGAAAAACTGAGTTTAAAACCCCTTTCCCTTCCTCTTCGCTTGTCTCTCAATCTTTAAGGAAAGTTGGACAACAACATCTAGGGGTGGGCAGGACCGGACCGAGAATCGAGAACCAGACCGGACCAATGGTTTTGGTCCGATTTTGGTCCCAGGGTGATGGACCATGGTCCAGTCCTCGGTTCACAGCTTGAATTCCTGAAGAACTGGGACCGGACCGAAGAACCGATTTTAAGGCAGCTTGTATTCGGTCAGTCTTGCTGCTTCGCTTCGTTCTTCTTCCCAAATCCCTAGTCCAGAACCAGAGCACCCGAACCCCCGAGTCCTGACCTCCGAACCGTGAACACTCAAGTCCCGACCTCCAAATCGTGAACACCCGAGTCCCCTCGCGCTTGCACTCACGCCAGTCGCCTACTCGGATCCCTCTGTCCTCGCGAGCTCGCTGCCTGACGCTTTTCGCCTCGCTTCTGTGAGTAAATTGATATGTTTCCTCTTTTTTTATTTTCACGTCTTTCCCATTACCAATGTTTAATGTTTTTTTAAGGAGAGACTATGAGAATGGAGGAAGAAGAGGTGTGAGAGAGGACGTCAATGGTGGTCAATGGAAAGAGAGAGAAAGGAGAGCGATAGAGGTTTCGTTGGTTGTAAACGAAGGGGAAAGAAGGATTAGATCTTTTTCTCCACCAGATATTATTTAAAAAGCTCTAAAACTAAATCACTTCCTCATTTTGTTTTAACATTTTTAAGGTAAAAAATAAAAAATAAATAAATAAATAAAAGATGGTAGGAACCGGGACTGGACCGAACCTCCCAGGTCCGGTTCTGGGTTTCGGGAAAAAATTCCCGAAACCTTGGTCCGGGTTCGGTCTGGGCGCGGGACCGGACTGAACCGGCCCGTGCCCACCCCTAACAACATCCATGTTTTCCAATAGGCGAGTCCACTCTATGCATTAGGAGATTAAGATATCTTGGACAGGTTATAATTCTCTATGCTATGAAACTTATTTGTGTGATCTTATTGACTGTTTCATTTTCCTTTTCTTTTCATTATGCAATAAGTAAATATATTGATCTTTTTAAGCTTTTTGTTTTTTTGTTCTTCAAATGTACCTGAAGTCTAATAGGCTGTTAGATGTTGAGAATGTACAAAGAAAGGTCCAACTATTGGATATAATTATCTTCTCATACGGTTTGGTTTAATAAATACAATTAAATATAATAAATAACATGTATGTAACTGCCCATATACATGGGTTTCTCTCTGATGGTTAGAGAAAATAAATGGTACGTATAAACGGTTTGGGGTCCCTAAGCCAGATCTCGATCATTCTGAAAATCACCATCGATAGAGAGAGATAATTTGGTTTAGAAGAACCAAAACGAAAGCTTCAGAGAGGAAATGGGTGGAGGTATGTTTGATCGTTAATTTCGCATTAGTTCTAATAATTCGAGTTTAACATGATTAGATAGTTTACATTTGGTATCAGAGCATTAGTAACCTCTGCCTTCTTCGTCAATGGAAATTTTGAAATTAGGGCATTGATCTTTTGTGTTTTGTTTTGAATTTTAATGTTAGAAATTTTTATGGAATTTGATTTCTATAATGTCTGGGTTAATTTTGCATGATTTTATTGTGATTTTGATGGAAAAATCGCCGGGTTTTTGAGTCAGGTCGTAACGGGTCGTTTGGATCCGCCAGAGGTTGAATACGACACTGTTCTGCACACTGTAGCTTTTTTTGGTTTTTCGTAAATCAAAGGCAGATAACACTATTTTTAATAATACTATTCTATTTTGCCTGAGAATGCATGTTTTTCAACCTGACAATGAAGACCAAAAATTGAAAACTAAAAACATGATTAAAGTGAAAATAAAATAGTCATTTAAATGCCTATGAAAGCGTGATTTTCAACTGCAATAGAGAAGACCAAAAATTTGGCATGAATGGGCTTGATTCTTCTCAGCCCACTATTTTAGTTGCCCAGATCACATCTTTGTGATTAAGGCCTGGGGATTTTCCTGGGCCAATTGAAAATCAGTCTATGCGTTTCTTTTATATGAAATGCATAATGTATGCTATATTTTATGCATTTAATTTAATTGAAGTAATTCACATTGTTTATATTTGAGGACATGTTATATAAATATTATTGTGAATTAAATTTAATGTCAAATGATTCATGTGATTTAGTTAATTAGAGAGTAGCCACAGCATCTTAATTAGGCTAAATCAAATATAAGTATTTAGACTCATATTAAGACATTAATTGTAATTAATTTCATTTAATATGATATATTTTATCCCACAGGAATTTCTATTATATTTATGTAATTAATTAGGATGAAATATCATATTATATTTCCTAATTTACCCACAGGAGTTAGGAAAAGGAAAATGATTTGATAGTTTTATCATAAAGTTATAAATGTATCTGACTGAATTAAATCTTTAGTCCACAGACAAGTTTTATGTCATTAGATGCATTTTAATTTAAGCATGATTTACGTTGGTAAAACATGATTTATGTTTATTTGTCTCATTTAAATTTATAAGCATGTGTGATTGAATTTTATGCAGTTATGATGACTGGTGGTATTTCTGATATTAAATGTGAGATTCCCGAACTTATGGGTGATAACTATAAGGTCTAGAAAGAGAAGATTCTTCTTCATTTGGGATGTTTGGACATTGATGATGCTATAAGGAAAGACGAGCCAATAATTGATGATGAGAGTACTCTGGATGATTTAACTCTTCATGAACGAGGGAACAGTCTAACCGTCTCAGTATGATATTCATAAAGACTAAAATATCTGAAAGTATTCGTGGTTCGATTGAGAAACATAAAAATGTCAAAGCATTACTGAAGGCGATTGGTGAGCAATTTGTAACTTCTAATAAAACTCTTGCCAGTACCCTTATAATCAAGTTCACATCCACGAGGCTCACTACAGTAAGAGGTGTGCGTGAGCACATCATGAAGCTACGGGACATTGTGGCTCAGCTTAAAAGACTTAAGGTTGAGATGTCAGAGTCTTTCTTGGTGCATTACATATTGGCGACCATTCCATCAGCATATGGAGCCTTTAAGATCTCCTATAACACACATAAGGAGAAATGGTCAATTAATGAGCTTATGACCATGTGTGTTCAGAAAGAGAATAGGCTGTCTATAGATTTGGGCGAGAATGCACTTACAATTACACATGAGAAGGACCATAAAGCTCGTAAGCCAAAGGAAAAAGGGAAAATACCGACAACCGGACCCGAAGGAAATAAGGTGTTTCTTTTGTAACAAGAAGGGGCACATTAAGAAAGATTGCCCGAAGTTTCCAATATGGCTTGAGAAGAAAGGTAACTTGATCTCTTTTGTCTGTTATGAATCTAATATGGTTGATATTAATTATAACACATGGTGGATTGATTCTGGTTCTACAATCCATGTTTCTAATACCCTACAGGGTATGCGAAACCTAAGGAAGCCAACGTCAAATGAAGAAGGCATCTATTCTGGAAATGGGATGCAATCACGTGTGGAGGCAATTGGAACATGTTGTTTAATTTGTATTTGGAAAAGACCTTTTATGTTCCTAACTTTTCTAAGAATTTAATTTATGTTTCAAAACTTGTACCTTTGGGATACTCTTTCAACTTTTATGGAACATCGTTTGATTTGTTTTATAAATCTAGTAATGTTGGGAGTGGTACATTGTTGAATGGTCTTTTCTCTATTGATTTACAAAATGACACTGCTTATAATGTTGTACATGTTCAATCTGGCATAAAACGTTGTGTTATAAATGAGGATTCTTCTACTTTGTGGCACCGGAGATTGAGACATATCTCTATTGAAAGGATTAAGAGATTAGTAAAAGATGGAGTACTTAGTATTTTAGATTTTACTGATTTTGATACGTGTGTGGACTGCATTAAGAGAAAGCAGACCAATAAATCCAAGAAAGGTGCTACGAGAAGTACAACCATTTTAGAGATCATCCATTCAGATATTTGTTGTCCTGATATGGATATGCATGGTCCGAAATACTTCATCTCTTTCATTGATGATTACTCACGATATATGTACATCTACTTTCTTCATTCTAAAGATGAAGCTTTAGACGTCTTTAAGATTTTCAAGGCGGAAGTAGAGAAACAATGCGATAAGCAAATTAAGATCGTGAAAACAGATAGAGGTGGAGAATATTATGGTAGATACACCGAGAAGAGACAATCAGCTGGTCCATTTGTAAAGTTTCTTCAAGAGCATGGGATTGTGCCCCAATACACTATGTCTGGTTCTCCGGACCAGAATGGTGTTGCAGAAAGAAGAAACCGAACATTGATGGACATGGTGCAGAGTATGCAGAGTAACTCCAACCTTCCAAAGTCGTTATGGATTGATGCTCTTAAGACGACTGTGTATATATTAAACCGAGTTCCAACCAAGGCTGTCCCAAAGACACCATTTGAGTTATGGAAAGGTTGGAAACCGAGTTTGCGACATTTTGGGGATGTCCGTGTGAAGTAAGAGTCTATAATCCGCAAGAAAAGAAACTGGACCCAAGGACTATTAGTGAGTATTTCATTGGATATGTCGAAAGATCTAAAGGGTACAGATTCTATTGTCCTTCTCACAACACTAGAATTGTGGAATCAAGAAATGCAAAATTTCTTGAGAATGACTTGATCAGTGGGAGCGACCAATCCTGGAACACCGTTCCAGATAAGGATCATTTAGAAGCGCAACCATCGTGCTCAAGTAATAGATTGATTGTTATTCACAACAACCATCGAGACCAACCGGCTGTTGTGAGAACAATCGCTGAAATTCCACAAGTTGTTGATAATGATCCAGTAGATCCGATTGCTCAGGAGTTACCTGAAATAGTTGTACAATCGGTTGATCAACAAATTCTACAAGATGATGTTGATCCAACATTAAGGAGATCTACTAGAGTAAAGAAGTCAGCAATTTCTAGTGATTATGTTGTGTATTTGCAAGAATCAGATTTTAATGTCGGAGTCAAAAATGATCCTGAAACGTTTTCGCAAGCCATAAGTTGTGCAGAGTCAAGATTCTGGCATGACGCCATGAAGGATGAAATGGATTCTATGGTTGTTAATGAAGTCTGGGATCTTGTTACGTTGCCTGATGGTGCAAAAACCATGGGATGCAAATGGGTCTTTAAGACAAAGAAAGACTCAATGGACAACATTGAAAGATATAAAGCTAGACTCGTTGCTAAAGGATTCACTCAGAGGGAAGGAATCGACTACAAGGAGACATTCTCTCCTGTATCTAAGAAAGATTCTCTTCGCATAATCATGACATTAGTTGCATATTTTGATTTAGAATTACAACAAATGGATGTGAAAACATCATTTCTTAATGGAGAATTAGAGGAAGAGGTATACATGCAACAACCTGAAGGTTTTCCTCTAGTAGTGGTGAGCATTTGGTATGCAAGCTTAAGAAATCCATATATGGATTGAAGCAAGCTTCTCGTCAATGGTATTTGAAATTCCATGATGTTATCTCTTCGTTTGGTTTTGTAGAGAACGTTATGGATCATTGTATATACCAAAAGATCAGTGGGAGTAAGCTTTGTTTCCTTGTTCTGTATGCGTATGATATTTTACTTGCAGCTAACGACAAGGTTTGTTATATGAGGTGAAACAATTTCTCTCTAAGAATTTTGACATGAAAGATATGGGGATGCGTCTTATGTCATTGACATTAAGATACATAGAGACAGAGATATAGGTGTTTTGGGTCTGTCTCAAGAAACCTATATCAATAAGGTTTTAGAGAGATTTTGGATGAAAGATTGTTCACCAAGTGTAGCTCCCATTGTCAAGGGTGATAAGTTTGGTTTGGACCAATGCCCAAGGAATGATCTCGAAAGGGAACAAATGAAAAACATTTCATATGCTTCAGCTGTTGGAAGCCTGATGTATGCTCAGGTCTGCACAAGACCTGACATTGCATTTGTTGTTGGGGTATTGGGAAGATATCAGAGTAATCCAGGTTTAGACCACTAGAAGGCTGCAAAGAAAGTGATGAGATACCTTCAAGGAACGAAGGATTACATGCTTATGTTCAGATGGACTGATACTCTAGAGGTGGTGGGCTACTCCGATGCAGACTTTGCCGGATGTGTTGATTCACGAAAATCGACATCTGGTTATGTTTTCATGCTCGCTGATAGAGCTGTATCGTGGAGGAGTGCAAAGCAGACTTTAACTGCTACTTCCACCATGGAGGCCGAGTTTGTATCATGTTTTGAGGCTACTTCGCATGGTGTATGGATGAAGAGTTTCATTGCTAGGCTTAGGATTGTGGATTCCATTTCTAGGCCATTAAGATTGTTTTGTGACAACTCAGCTGTGATTTTTATGGCTAAGAACAATAAGAGTGGTAGTCGAAGTAAACACATTGACATTGAGTACTTAGCCATTAGAGAACGTGTTAAGGAAAAGAAAGTGGCCATTGAGCACATTAGCACTGAGTTGATGATTGCAGATCCTTTGACTAAAGGCATGCCACCAAAGAAATTCAAGAATCATGTAGAACGAATGGGACTTGGTTTCGTTTTGTGATTTTATTTCGTTGTAAGAACGAATGATTTAGTGAAACTCTATTAGTGATGATTTCTCATATGCATTATTTCTTATTATGCGCATATTGATTATTTGAGAAATATCGTTAAAGTTTGGACCTAGAATAAACATATGGTTAATTCATTAAGTTTTTATGGGTTATTGTTGAGAAATGTGATGCATTGTGATACATGGAAGATAATACTCATTTTATTAGAGGACTTATTGATATGATTCATGTGTCATATTTCTCATTGTGATACATGTTTGGATTTATTAACCAAGTGGGAGAATATTGGATATAATTATCTTCTCATACAGTTTGGTTTAATAAATACAATTAAATATAATAAATAACATGTATGTAACTGCCCATATACGTGGGTTTCTCTTTGATGGTTAGAGAAAATAAAGGGTACGTATAAACGGTTTTGGGTCCCTAAGCCAGATCTCAATCATTCTGAAAATCACCATCGACAGAGAGAGATAATTTGGTTTAGAAGAACCAAAACGAAAGCTTCAGAGAGGAAATGGCTGGAGATATGTTTGATCGTTAATTCCGCATTAGTTCTAATCATTCGAGTTTAACATGATTAGAAAGTTTACACCAACATGTAATGGAATTATCAAAGGTTTTCCTTTGAATGCTTTTCTTTTCATGTTCTCATTTGGCCCTAAATTCTAGTTTTCTGACGTCACAGTTTTATTGAAGATACACCTGATTGCTTGCTTGCTTTCCAGTGAAAAACTTTCTATTGTTTATATTCTTTGGTGCAAGTTTTGATGCTTGTGATTCTGGATTTACTTTAATGAAGAGTAGATTTGTATGTTTTGTTCTACTTTTGAAAATTGTTGGGTTGTTCCAATTAATATCAGAGATCAAAAAATGAAAATGTTATGTAGATTCATGTGATTCAGTAAACACAATATAAATTCTATCATTTCTAGATCCATCTATTCGACGAAGAATAAACAAATAAATAATGAAATTTTTTATTAGAAATAAATTAAAATGCAGCATAGCCTGATTCTAGGACCAAAAGAGGCTTTAGTGTTTGAATTTGTGAATTATCTTTGTAAATTACTTCTCTCGTTACCTGCCCTTTAAATCAGGGGTGAAATTCTATGGACAACTCTACAATCAGCTGGGAGTTTGAAAGAAGCTTAGGAGCTTCTTGAAAGGTAAATAGAGAATTACTGGTCCAAAAAAAAAAATTTCTATTAGAGATTGGTGATGGCGTGATGGGTGCAATTTTTCTTGCAGATATCTAGATACTCGTAAAATCTTACTCCCTCGTGATCATGTTCAGGTTTTCTTTCTCAGCTCTAATCATGGGCATATATTCCCACACTATATATAATATATATATTTTGTTTATGTAATTTTGTGTGGATTTTAGGTATTCCACTATACAAATATTTAAACAGTATAACACAGAAGTTTAAAGAGATCTGCAATAGTTGAAATTCATTACATTATTCACATGCAATGGTCTATTGCCAAGATAGTCTGGGAATATTTAGGCTGGAGGCATGGTGGAGTCGAGGAATCTAGATGTGAGTTGGCTTTTTAAATAGTCGAGAAAGACAGGAACAAGAGAGCTTCATTGAGTTCTCCATCTCTAGATTTATAGAGTTAACTTGTAGGAGTTGCATGGTTTCTGTTTCAAGCTCAATTAGACTTGGTGGAGCAACAAATAAATGGAGATAATAAAAATAGTGTCCTTGATTTTTTCTTGGCCTTGATAACATCTCAATGAGGGAGACTCGTAAGATTTACATTAAAATAGGGCTTTTAGTCATCTTAACTATCACAAAATCCCTTTTTCAGCTAACGCTCCTTCTCTAGAGAAGCTATGAATTGAATATTCTTCAAGATCCCTATTAACAACTATTTCTCATCATTGTAGTATGGTTATGAGTGACAGCCTAAGTGATTGAATTCTTTGTATGGAGAAAACGTTGATTGTCATTTTTATTGCTATAGTGCTAATGCTGAGTTCTAGCCAACTAAAGGGAACAAATACAACCGAAGCAATTCATGAACTTGACAAAGGCAAAAGCATTTTTGACAAATTCTTGTAGGTTCGTGTTTCTTTAGTAGATTTATGGGTACAAAAATATTTTTATTACATAGGTAGCGTGTTTGATTTATGACTAAGGGATAGCTCGGAGAGGGAACAATATTCTAGGAAACAAGAAATCATCTATCCTAATTATAATCAACATGTACATAATTTTCGCATACAAGATTAGCAACTATATTGTAAAAATCATGAATTTTTTTAATTATTCCTAATTTGGAGAATCAATCATTTAATACACTATTCCTTAAGCTAGTGTGAATATGTTTTTCATTCTTACTTTGACTAATATATCTTCAAATGATGGACTTGAAACTGCTTTAGTAAATATATTTGTTAGTTGTTCCTTGGAGGATATTTATGATATGCCGAATTGAATGCTACTAATTTTCTCATTTATGAAATGATAGTCAATTTAAACACGTTTAGTCTTGTTATGTTGTGTTGGATTAGATTTGTTAACACATAATCATATCATTGGGCCCACAATTTTAATCTTTAACCTGTCTAGAAAATTTTTTATCCTCGTCGAATGACATACTTCTAAAGCCTTAGCTCTATACTTTGCTTCAATGTTGGATCTGAAGGCAACGCATTTCTTATTTCTCTAAGTCACCTCTGTTCTAGTCTTCCAGTTGACGATGTATGTTTTATCTATTTTGGTTTTTTTTTCTCTCCGGCGAAAGGGAACTCAGTTTATCCGATTATTACAAGGATGAATCCAATACGGAATATGAACCATAAAAGAAAATATTGTTTCCTCTAAGAATATAATAATATGAAAGTGAAAGTCAAGTTTGAAATATAAGTTTTCCTCGACCAAGTGTGCAGTATCCAATCGTGGATTTTCTATCTATTTCCTAGCTTTTCCAATTAATTTTAGTCCATATTCGGATATCCTTTAGTTGATATTTCTTGAAGTATCAAGGGGCCTTTACCCCTACAATGTATGTCATTTTCTTTATCTTCATGGCCAACAGTGTTGACTAGAAGAGGTATTAAGTATGAATTAGAGTTTTGTGCGATCAAGTATCCACCTTGTACATCATCCTAGAAGGAATATCGATGGTGACAAACTTTCTAATAGAATATACGATAGAATAATATTTTAATATTAATTGTAATTAGTATAAGGAAAGTGTATATTTGGTTATTCTTGATTGTAGGCTAGAATCTCTCTTGTAATATTGTATAAGACCGACAATGGGTCAATGGAAAGAGCAAGAAATATCCTTCTTTCATGGTATCAGAGCCCCAGGGCATCCTCAGATCTTCCTTCTTCCACTCCTCAGATCTTCCTTCTTCGACTGCGCCCTAGTGGTTCTCCTCAGATCTTCCTTCTTCCACTCCTCAGATCTTCCTTCTTCCACTGCGCCCTAGTGGTTCTCCTCAGATCTTCCTTCTTCCACTGTGCCCTAGGGGAAAGCGAATCTTTCTCTCCTCTACCGTTGACCACCATGGCTGACACCAAATCAACCTTCCACCCAACTCTTGCTGTCTCCAACATCAAGAATCATATCTCCATTACCCTTGAAATGGAAACTGTCCACTATGCTACGTGGGCGGAGCTCTTTAAAATCCATGTCAGATCTCACAAGGTCCTCCACCACATCCTCCCACCGGAAAAAGCTCTCGACCAGTCGGCCACCACCGATGCCGACAGAGAGTTATGGTCGACTTTAGATGCTACAGTTCTTCAGTGGATTTATGCCACGATTTCCCCTGATCTATTACATACCATCATTGAGCCCGACTCCACGGCCATGGAGGCTTGGAATCGATTGCGAGATCTATTTCAAGACAACAAAAACTCTCGGGCCGTAACACTGGAACAAGAATTTTCTCATACCAACATGGAGGATTTTCCGAATGCTTCTGCGTATTGTCAACGTCTCAAGGGATTGTCCGATCAACTCAAGAATGTCGGTGCTCCAGTATCCGATAATCGGCTTGTTCTTCAGATGGTTTTGGGCCTCACAGAGGCCTATAGTGGTGTTGGGACTCTTATCCGCCAAAGCAACCCCCTTCCCCTTTTCTATCAAGCCCGTTCTATGCTCATTCTTGAAGAAGCGGCCTTGGCTAAGAAGGCTGCACCTGGTTCGAATTCTGCCATGGCGGCTGTCACGACCAAGGAGTCTGATGATACTCCATCTTTGTATGATGTCTACCCTCAAAACCATAATCACGGTGGTGGCCGAAACTCTGGGAGACATCGTGGTGGTAGTCGTGGCGGTGGCAGAGGCGGCAACCGCCGTGGTGGTGGCGGACATGGGGGGAGACACCATCAGCCCCAGCAGCAGCAGTCATGGTCACAACCAAGAACCGGTGGACAACAGTGGCCTTGGTAGTGGTCTCCTTGGGCCATTCGCCCTTGTCCATACCCTACTGCTCCTTGGACCAGGCCCAATTCACAACGGCAGCCACCTGGGGTCCTTGGGCCACGACCACAGCAAGCTTATTCTACAACAGTCCAACCTTCTTCGATCGATATTGAAGCCGCGATGCACACTCTTGGGCTTAATCCTCCAGATGCAAACTGGTACATGGACACCGGTGCCACGTCTCATATGACATCAAACCCAGGTAATCTCTCGTCTTATTTTAATTTGAGCAGTGATCGTGGTATAATTGTTGGTAATGGTCATACAATTCCAATTCGTGGTTATGGTCACACAACTCTGTCTTCCCCACACCCACCTTTATCTTTACAAAATGTCCTTCATGCTCCTCACCTTGTTAAAAACTTGGTTTCGGTTCGAAAATTTACTACTGATAACTCGGTTTCTGTTGTCTTTGATCCTTTTGGGTTTTCTGTGAAGGATTTACAGACGGGGACACCTCTAATGAGATGTAATAATCACGGCGAGTTATATCCCATTCTCACCACCATTCCATCTCAAGTCCCACCATCAACTTTTGCAGCTTTAGCTCCCTCGTTATGGCATGATCGTTTGGGTCATCCAGGCACTCCTGTTTTCGACTCTCTTAAGCAAAATAAATTTCTTGAGTGTAATAACACTCTTAGTTCTCATGTTTGTCGATCTTGCTCTCTTGGCAAACATGTTAAATTGCCTTTTGTTGCTTCTACGTCACACACATTTATGCCATTTGATATTATCCATTGTGATCTTTGGACATCTCCAGTTTTGAGTGCATCGGGGCATCGTTATTATTTAATTTTGTTGGATGATTACTCTAATTTTTTATGGACTTTTCCCTAATCCAAAAAATCTCAAGTTTTTTCTCTTTTTTTATCATTTCGTGTCTTCATTCGCACTCAATTTGAACGGGAAATCAAAACTATTCAATGTGATAATGGTAAAGAATTTGATAATGGGCCATTTTGGAAATTTTGTAGTGATAATAGTTTGCTTTTTCGTTTGTCTTGTCCACATACTTCTTCTCAAAATGGAAAGGCTGAACGAAAAATCCGGTCCATTACAATATGATTCGTACTCTTCTTGTCCATGCTTCCATACCACCTTCCTTTTGGCACCATGCACTACAACTGGCCACATACCTTCTTAACATACTTCCAAGTAAGTTATTAGCTTATCACTCCCCTCTCAAAATTCTTTATCAAAAAGATCCATCTTATTCTCATCTCCGGGTGTTCGGTTGCTTATGCTACCCTCTTTTTCCCTCCACCACTATTCACAAACTTCAACCTCATTCAGTCTCATGTGTCTTTTTGGGTTACCCTCCCAATCATCGTGGTTACAAATGTTATGATTTATCTTCTCAAAAAATCATTATTAGTAGACATGTCATTTTTGATGAGACACATTTTCCTTTTGCTAAACTGCATAGTCTAAATCCTCCTACTTATGATTTCTTGCATGAGGATTTGTCTCCATATTTGATCCACCATTTGACTTCACAAACAAACACATCATCTCCTCACCGAGACATCACACCTCATCCCCCTCAACCACAAGACCCTCGGCCCACCTCACCCATCCTCTCTTCGGCCCACATTCCCACCTACATAGGCCCTGCTACTGATAGCCCAGTGCCCTGTCAATCCGCTGCCAGCCGTCCAGCCCCACCTACTCCTATATCAGTCCACAGACCTACCACACGTAGTCAACATGGGATTTTTAAACCCAAACTTCACTACTACCTCTATACTAGTGTCTCTAAATCCCCACTCCCGCGCAACCCCATGTCTGCCTTTCGTGACCCGAATTGGAAAATGGCCATGGAAGACGAATACAATGCTCTTATTAAAAATAAGACGTGGGAATTAGTACCTCGTCCGTCGGGTGTTAATATTATTCGGTCTATGTGGATTTTTACTCATAAAGAACGATCTGATGGTTCGTTTGAGAGGCATAAAGCCCGTCTTGTAGGTGATGGCAAGACTCAGCAGGTTGGCGTCGATTATGGTGACACATTTAGTCCAGTGGTCAAACCGGCAACCATTCGCACTGTACTCAGTTTAGCTCTCTCTAAAGCATGGTCTATCCACCAACTTGATGTGAAAAATGCTTTCCTGCATGGCGAACTCAAAGAGACTGTGTACATGTATCAGCCCATGGGATTCCACGATCCCGTTCATCCTAATTATGTTTGTTTGCTCAAGAAATCCCTGTATGGGCTCAAGCAAGCACCACGGGCATGGTATACACGATTTGCGGATTACGCTTCTACTATTGGTTTTACTCATAGCCGATCTGATCATTCGTTGTTTATCTACCGTCATGGTAATGATACGGCTTACATTCTTCTCTACGTTGATGATATTGTCTTGACTGCTTCCTCTGATGCTCTTCGCAAGTCTATCATATCTCTTCTTAGCTCAGAATTTGCTATGAAAGACTTGGGCATTTTGAGTGATTTTTTAGGTATTGCCGTCAGACGACATGCCGGAGGTTTGTTTTTATCTCAGAGGACATATGCAACCGAGATTGTCGAGAGAGCCAGTATGTCTACTTGCAAGCCTTCTCCCACACCGGTTGATACTAAACAGAAGATGAGTGCTAATTCTAGCACACCGTATGCGAACCCTTCTCATTATCGCAGTCTTGCGGGTGCTCTGCAATATCTTACATTCACGAGACCCAACATCTCTTATGCTGTGCAACAAATTTGTTTGTTCATGCATGACCCGCGGGACGAGCATATGCACGCCCTCAAACGCATTGTGCGCTACATTCAGGGTACACTTGATCATGGTTTGCATCTCTATCCATCTTCGACTACCACTCTCCTTTCTTATACAGATGCTGATTGGGGTGGTTGTCCAGACACCAGACGCTTCACCTCTGGGTATTGTGTTTTTCTTGGTGATAATTTGATTTCTTGGTCTTCTAAACGGCAACCAACTTTATCTCGTTCTAGTGCAGAGGCAGAGTACCGAGGGGTGGCTAACGTGGTTTCTGAGTCTTGTTGGTTACGCAACCTCCTTTTGGAACTTCATTGTCCTATTAAGAAAGCTACCTTGGTATACTGTGATAATGTTACTGCAATATATCTTTCTGGCAATCCTGTTCAAGATCAGCGCACTAAACATATCGAGATGGATATTCACTTTGTTCGCGAAAAGGTTGCTCGTGGACAGGTTCGTGTCTTCCATGTCCCGTCGCGCCGTCAGATAGCTGATATATTTACGAAGGGTCTACCATTGATTTTGTTTGAAGATTTTCGGGACAGTCTCAACGTTCGTCACCCTCCCGTTTCAATTGCTGGGGTGTAATAGAATATACGATAGAATAATATTTTAATATTAATTGTAATTAGTATAAGGAAAGTGTATATTTGGTTATGCTTGATTGTAGGCTAGAATCTCTCTTGTAATATTGTATAAGACCGACAATGGGTCAATGGAAAGAGCAAGAAATATCCTTCTTTCACTTTCTTTAGATGGAGATTTTATTGCTTTAGGTTGAAGTTTGTGGTCTGTCCTACTCGTGAATGTGTGAACACACACTGATACCAAAAATTCTAAAAGTAATGATTTAGCAATGGAGAGGTTGGGCTAGGCTTGCAAAGTTTGAAGAGGGGTCATGTTGTGAGGCTAAATGCCTAGTCTTTTAGATCCTTTTTATGCAATCAAATGACAAACGAGATTGATTTGTTCGGTCGTGAAGCTAGCAATGTTGCAATTCAAGCAGCAAAACCGGATTTTTCCCTGCAGTACAGAAGAAGTTTTGCTACTCTTATACATTTTTAACATTTAAAATTTCATTCTAAATATATGTTAATTCTTTCAATCCCCAGAAATTATAAGCATCGGGTCATGTTGTAAACAGCTGACTTCACATATATAGAATTTCATCATCTTTTACTGCTGAAGAAATTGGAAGATTGTTAAGATATATTTGTTTGAATGATTAGCATTACTTATACAGAATCTGCCACAGGTTCTACATCTTAAGAAATAATGTTTTCTAAGGAAACCTTGACGTCACTAATTTTCTACTGTCTCTTGGTCTCAAACTTTGGAAACATTTATAATTATGTTTCATTTGTAATATTCCTAACGGCGAAGGTGCTGGATTTCCGACACTTGCACTCTTATATGCATTGTTTATCCATGTAAATACAAAGGGAAGAAGAAAAATCTTGAAGCTGGAGAAAATCTTTAGATAAAATCTTTAAAGTATTATCCTATTTTTGATCAAGGATGGTTAAGATTTGTTGTTTTCAATGACAAAAACGGGATCGTTCTTACTTGTGATTGCAGCTACAATCACTTGAAGCTCTAGCTGTCTTAGAATCGTCTAAGCAAGAATTACAAGACTTAAAGGTTAGCATCCAATCCTTTGTCATTGATAATGGATTATTATTATTTAATCATGAGAAATGAAAATATTTATCAAAAAGGAAATATTTGCAAGAATGGAGAATTCGCAGAAAAATATAGATTTTCGATAATTTTGTACAATCCCACCATGTCTTATTCGTTGATTTAGATACACTTCTAGGGTGGTCTGAGGTGTGAATGATATAATACACACCCAGTTGAAATTTCTTATCTTTTATGAAAATTGAACTGAAAATAGTTGCAATTGTGCATGCATTAATGGAATATACTATTCACCTTATACTATACTATTTCCCTTCGTTAAGATTGAACTTTGTGACAGCTGCATCTCGTTACTTAGATAACCCCGTGAATAAAGTCATTCTCATTGCACTTTTTTTTTTCTTTTTAACAGTTGAAACTATAAAAGTAGAAATTGTGACAGTCCGCTGTGTGAAGGCTATGACGACTTAGTGTGAAAGCCAACTATACAGATGGAGTACACAATCTTACATTGTTTGGGAGAGTGAAAAATGCATGATTTACAAATAGAATTCTATTCTTTACCTAATACAACGTGTTTTGGACTAACTCCAAAACAAATCAGTGTAGATTCTAGTTTAAAGTGTACAATTTTGTACTTAGAGCATTGAAGAACGTTACAATTTATAAATTTTAAATGTAGTAATATAAAAAGAAGCATGCAATCTTTTTTTTTTTTTGTTAAATTGATCAATAAATTGCTAGCGAAGTTTGTACATTTCCATCAAAGAATCTTTAAATATTCGTTTGTAGTGCATAGACAAAAATGGTGAGATCGGGGCATAGTCTTTCAATAACTCGATTGAAGCTTTAAAACAACACTATTGAAAGTAAAAGAGTGGGGGGTTTTTCTTCAATTACTGTGGAGGACAGCCCAGAGTCCATGCAAGATGGATTCCAGGCTGGCTCTGGCTTAGAATAAAACTATGCTTTATACGGTATAAATTAGTAACACTCAACATATTATATTATTTAAAATACTTTTTTTATATTAATTAGTTTCTTCTTTTTATTTGTGTAGTTCGTTTTAACACAGTGTAAAAATGAAATTTGTTCCCACGTGACAGTGAAAATGATAATTTACACTGTAAATTCAGATAATGAATAAAATTAAATTTAATGTATTGATAATGGATAATTTATCTATATCGCGTCATTTAATGACGTGTTTTCGCGAAATGCCTAGGAGTCAGAACGAGACAGGATAATCCAAATTTCGAGCACTATTTGAATTTGCAGTGAAGAGGTAGAAAATTGAAGAGATCGAAGGAGCAGACCTTCCTCAAAAGAGAAAGAGCTTCACTCACCGTCAAAGGCGGCTGTGATGGCGAAATAGGAGCCAACTGTTGCTGAGCAAGGGAAAGAACAGAGACGATAGGAACTATGATCTTATGCTCAGTATCACTGTTTCCCAATACTTTCTCTGCAATCCGCTCTCTATTTCGGCATCAAACGGATCTCTTGCCCCGAAATCTCCCAAAAAATCACCGCTAGAAGCTCGAACTCTTCTCGTTCTAAGGGCAGAGACGGCGGTTTGAACCTCATCAATGGAAGGAACAGGCCCGAAGATGAAAATTCGACAAAATTATCGAACCAATTCGAATTTTCATCTTCAAATTCATCCACAGATACCCAATCAAACTCGTCGCACTTGTTAAAAGCATGCCAACTGGTGACCGCAGAAGCAGAGGGAAACGGATTAGAGAAGGGAGGCGAAGAAAAGGAAGATAAGCAGAGATTGGGGGAGAAACTAGGTTTCTCAGCAGCTCTAGAACTAGAAGTGGGAGAAGGAAGACAGTTAGAGGATGAAGAAGTAAAAGGGTCTTGAAATCCGCCATTGGAGAATCCAGCTTCGGGTCACAACTGGTCCGGTCTGGTTCGATTCTGACTCCAGACTGGGGCATTTGGATAAAAAAATATGACACGTGACGAAAACGTGTAATTTTAACAAAAAATGAGACGGTAAAGTGTGAATTGTCCATTATCAATATATTAAAATTATTTTTATTAATTATCTGAGTTTACGGTGCAAATTGTCATTTTTATCGTAACATGGGACAAATTGCACTTTATCCCTCAATATAATCTAATCACAATAATTAGTGTTCATTAACTCCTAATGATTTACACTACCAGGACACATACCAATTATAGAACCACCGTTACCAACACCCTACAAACCTTTAAGTCAGTCATATCAAGAGGGCCCAAAATTTTGTCTCCCACAAGCTTTTCAATTCTCTTTTGAGAGATTTGACCTAAACGTTTTTGCCATAACAAAGCTGAACTATTATTAGTTAATTTACGTTTTGTACCTCTTGAATCAGTATGCAAGATTTCATTAAATGAATCTATGGTTTCTAGCATATATAGATTGTCATAAACAGATAAAAATTCAAAACCCATTATATTTGAATTTAATGATAAACTGAATTTTTCATTTCCAAATGAACAATAATAACCAGATTTGTCAAATGCATAAATAGAAATTAAATTTCTTCTAAAAGACGGTACAACAAAAGTATCATTTAAATCCAAAAATTGTCAAGATTTTAATAACAATCTAAAATCTTCGATAGCTTCAACTTCAACTGATTTGTCATCGCCCATAAAGATGAGTCTTTCAGCATCATTCGACAACTCAGACAACCCTGTATAGACACATTAAGGTGAGTGGTAGCACCCGAATCTAACCACCACGTATGTCTATATACATAAACCAAATTAACCTCAGAACAAATAAGGTTGAGAAGTGTACTTTTCTTCACCCACCATGCGTGATACTTGGCACAATCTTTCTTTTGGTGTCCTCCTCCATTACAAAAGAAACAACTAAAGCCCTTAGACTTCTTTTGTTTCAACTTAGAAAGACCACCAACAACTTCCTTCTTCCTTTTCTTTCCTTTATCTTTGGAAGATGATGTCAAATGAGCACTTTCTGTCCGATCGTGCTTAATCCTCTCTTCCTCTTGGACACAATGAGATATTAATTCATTAAGTGTTAATTTATCCTTCTGACAGTTATAACTAATCTTAAACTGCCCAAACTGAGGAGGAAGAGAAATCAAAACTAAGTAAACAAGCATGTCTTCTGACAGCTCTAACTTAAGTTCCTTAAGTCTTGAAACAAGATGAGACATTTCCATTATGTACTCCTGATATGCCTCTTTCCATTATACTTGAGTGAGACGAGCTTAGCTAAAAGTGTGTTTGTCTCAACCTTCTCGTTTTTCTCAAAACATTTCTCAAGTTCTTCAAGGAATGTTTTGGCATCAGTGTCTTCTGACATATTGCCCTGAAATGCTTCTAAAATGGCGCGCTTCATGATCATTCGACTAACATGATTCGAACGCTCCCACTTTTTTAGCTCCCTTTTAGCATCAAGGGTACTTGATGCTAAAAGAGGTGGGAAGCGGACAACTTTAAGTGCAATGTCAAGATCCATGCACCCGAGAACAATCATAACATTTTCTTTCCAGACTTTTATAGTTGGTCTCGTTAAGCATAGGAACTGTATTAATGTTACCCATTATACTTGAGATGTTAATTGTAACAACAGAGAAAATGAAACAACATTAGCTCACAAATTAATATACATATGCATGACAATGATATAACTCAAAATATAGTGCATCTATCAACAAGAAACCGGCACGACATTAATACTTAGTCTTTTAGCTAAAAGTGTTAACTTGTAATTGGTAACTTGGTCCAGTATATAAACATTGACAATAAGACCTGTCAAACAATGAACTTATCTTTGGACAAGTTCAATGTTCACATGACAGCCTAATAATTGTCACATATTTTAACACTGCTAACAAGCCATGCAACTGTACAAACATTCACCTTCCTTTGGGCCGATCAAAATTCATACAATGTCATTTCTAATGCCCAACATATAAAAACAGGATAATTAAAGCAAGAGAGACTAAATGTATAGGATATTACCCAACCATTCTATTTTACAATGTAAAACTTTATAAAAGTGCACCAAAAAAAATTTAAGGAAATTCATATACATACATATTCAATAGTTAGACAATCATAGTAGTCAATCAGTAAACCAAATGATCAACCAACTTACAATGGAAGGTTCAAATTGGCTAAAACTGGGCAAAAACAAGGCGAATCGAAACTTGAAGTGTCCAGAAACAGTCATTAAAAAAACCCAAAATAGCAAAACCAAAATGAACCAGGGCCCATTTGACCAAATAGATCAGTTTTTTTTTTTGCCAGACTGAACCGAATCGGTCTAGGTTGAACCAACCAAAGAACCGGTTTGAACCATAATAGAACTGAGTTGGTTTGGTCCGAGTGGATCCGAACCCAAATGGTTTTGTCTAATTTGGACCAAACCTAACCCAATCGACCCAAACCACCGGAGAAGGGCTGCGAACCAACAACGAAAATCACTGGAATCTCACTGATTTAGGCAGATTTTCACCAAAATTGTTCGATTTATCAAAATAATAATAGATCGGGTAACAATCCTTAACGTTCATCAACAAAAAATTAATTTTAAGGCATCAAAACATGCATTCTAGCGGAATTAGATGAAAAAATATAGCCCTAAAAAATAATTCTGAAAATTAAAAAAAAAAAATTGATGCTTAATCCGATTTCAAGCCAAAAAAATCTATTATTTGTAGTCTAACGTAATCGGCTCTGATACCAATTTTTAGATTCAATAAAAAACAACCAAATTAATTGAATCTAAAATGAATTCTAAAACTGAAAATGAGCGAGAGCTCAGTTCCTAAATCGATACGTTAGAAATTCTACAAGTAAATCGTTAAAGCAAGAAGGACATACTCGGATCCATTGTTTGGATGTAAAATACCGTAGATCGGGTACGTGGATCTTCCGAATTCGACAATCGCCTTCTCAAATGCTCTCTAGAGTGATGGAGGTTCCAAGAGGCAAAAAGTTCGATTGTGACTTGGGGACCATAACCTTATATTTAACTTAATTAGGTAATTTATCAGTTTGTCTATCACAAATTGGTAAATTACCACTGGTGTATCTATACATTATAATATAGCCATATTATATTTAATATACTCTAAAGTCCGTTGAAATCATATTAAATCACTTTAATATGGATTTAAACTTGATGATAATATAATGTATAATTTATAGTTTAACAATTTAGATCTAAATAGAATTATAAATCTTTATAATTCTAACATGACTGATTTTGGGTTTTGGGTTTATCCCCGAGCTCCAGGTGAGAGAAAGGTAGATCGAAGAGGAATTTTCGAGAGAGAAAGTGAACCAAGAGGAAAGGAGAGAGAAAGAGGCTTTCTTTGTTTGTGGTGTTTCTTCTCCTTGGAGTAAAAGACGGAAATGGTGGCCAGCAAGAGGAAGAGAAGCAAAGTCGTTTTGCAGAGACCCATTGCTATGATGCTAGAGAGAGAGAGAGAGAGAGAGAGAGAGAGAGAGAGAGAGAGAGAGAGAGAGAGAGAGAGAGAGAGAGAGAGAGAGAGAGAGAGAGAGAGAGAGAGAGAGAGAGAGAGAGAGAGAGAGAGAGAGAGAGAGAGAGAGAGAGAGAGAGAGAGAGAGAGAGAGAGAGAGAGAGAGAGAGAGAGAGAGAGAGAGAGAGAGAGAGAGAGAGAGAGAGAGAGAGAGAGAGAGAGAGAGAGAGAGAGAGAGAGAGAGAGAGAGAGAGAGAGAGAGAGAGAGAGAGAGAGAGAGAGAGAGAGAGAGAGAGAGAGAGAGAGAGAGAGAGAGAGAGAGAGAGAGAGAGAGAGAGAGAGAGAGAGAGAGAGAGAGAGAGAGAGAGAGAGAGAGAGAGAGAGAGAGAGAGAGAGAGAGAGAGAGAGAGAGAGAGAGAGAGAGAGAGAGAGAGAGAGAGAGAGAGAGAGAGAGAGAGAGAGAGAGAGAGAGAGAGAGAGAGAGAGAGAGAGAGAGAGAGAGAGAGAGAGAGAGAGAGAGAGAGAGAGAGAGAGAGAGAGAGAGAGAGAGAGAGAGAGAGAGAGAGAGAGAGAGAGAGAGAGAGAGAGAGAGAGAGAGAGAGAGAGAGAAAGAGGCTTTCTTTGTTTGTGGTGTTTCTTCTCCTTGGAGTAAAAGACGGAAATGGTGGCCAGCAAGAGGAAGAGAAGCAAAGTCGTTTTGCAGAGACCCATTGCTATGATGCTAGAGAGAGAGAGAGAGAGAGAGAGAGAGAGAGAGAGAGAGAGAGAGAGAGAGAGAGAGAGAGAGAGAGAGAGAGAGAGAGAGAGAGAGAGAGAGAGAGAGAGAGAGAGAGAGAGAGAGAGAGAGAGAGAGAGAGAGAGAGAGAGAGAGAGAGAGAGAGAGAGAGAGAGAGAGAGAGAGAGAGAGAGAGAGAGAGAGAGAGAGAGAGAGAGAGAGAGAGAGAGAGAGAGAGAGAGAGAGAGAGAGAGAGAGAGAGAGAGAGAGAGAGAGAGAGAGAGAGATGTAGGATCGAGATTTGTCTAAGAGGGGGGGTGAATTAGACTTTTTAAAACTTAATTTGATAAACAATATAATTTCTCTCGATTTGGTTAAATGCTTACAGCAGACAAACAAATAAAGTAAAGAGTAAGAGAGAAATTAACACCAGAATTTTAACGTGGTTCGGCTCAACCCAGCCTACATCCACGCTTCAAGGTTCACCCCTTGAAGATCCTTAACCTTCTCCTCGAGAATAACCTGATCGGAATTTCGGGCTCCGATCAACTGCCTTTACACTTCAGGATTATACTTCACGGGCGATAATCCACAGCCTTTACAGATGATTTGAGTTTGTAAAAATATAAAGCTCAGACTACAATCTCACAAAAGTGAATCTCAAGTTAGGATTGAGAGATGTAGAGAGGAATACAGAGTGTGCAATAACTTTCGCAGCTAGGGCTCAGAATTCAAATTTGGCAAAAGTTAGTCTTCGAGCCTTTTCTTCTGCTTATATACTCTGTATGAATTTGCTTCATAAAATTGAATGCTTCTTTCTTCAAAATGGAGAAAAGTTACCGTTGGGAAGCATCCGTACTGAAGCAGCTATCCGTTGCGTCTGAAATTGTTGTTCGTCGTCGCCATTAAAGGTCTGGAGTTAATGCTGAAAACGACGTCACTGTAGCTTCGCGGCTAACTTTGAATTCTGGCGGAAGATTACCGGAAGATGTAGCTTCAAAACACTTGACACGTCATCGGAATGAGTAAGCTTCAAAACGTCACCGGCATAAGTGTCTGGAAGCTTCATCGGCAGGCGCAACGTGAAAATCCGTCGGCAGATGCATCGAAGTCCATCGGCATGTGCAGCTTAAAAGCTATCGGTAGGTGTAGGCGCTGAATTCCATCGGGAGACGCATCCTTAAATTTCACCGGCACAGACAATCTTCAAAGCCATCGGTAGAAGTCTCTTTAAAAACCATCGGCAGATGAACTCATGAAAATTGTCGTCTAGTGATCGGCATGAGCAAGCTTGAACGTCATCGGTGTGAGTAGCGTCAAATGCTATCGGTAGATCCATCTTGACACGTCATCGGCAGATATCTTCAAAACCGCTTAGGCAGATGAAACAAATAAGCACTGACTACGTCATCGGCAGATGTAGCATATGAGAACTTTGACACGTCATCGGCATCTGTCTTCAGAAACGGCTATCGGCAGAGAAAACATGTACTGACTTGACACGTCATCGGCATATGTCTTCAAAGATCATCGGCAGATGTAGCATATGAGAACTTTGACACGTCATCGGCATCTGTCTTCAAAAACAGCTATCGGCAGAGAAAACATGTACTGACTTGACACGTCATCGGCAGATGATAACTTCTAAACGACGTCTTCTTCTGTTTAGCAATCGGCAGAGGCTTCCACTTTTTTATGTATAGTCATCGGTAGAAGCACGCGTTTTACAGCCCTGTTTTTCTGTTCTGCTCTGTATACTCAAACCGATTTTATTAGACAACTAAAATACCCTTGTTCAGGGTATTGTCAACCAAACATGTATTGATAATTCTTATTTAAATACACATAATCAAATTGTATACTTAATACACAAATACATAATCAAAAACAAATTATGACTTAAACACTCTATAAGTCAACAATCTCCCCCTTTTTGATTATGGCAATATAAATTTGATTAGCTTTGATACTCCCCCATAATTCTAGCCGCTCCCCCATAATTCTAGCCGCTCCCCCATAGTATATGCATTTGATTAGAATAACCATTCATAGCAATTCCAATCAAACTCAATCAAATATAGTATTCTCCCCCATTGACATTATCAAAAAAAATGCATTCAACATTAGAGTATGTGTAGTAAACTAAAGATAGTCATTGAAAGGAACAGCTAACAAAAAAAATGTATATAACTAAAAAATCACTATTTGAAGCGATCTAAGTGACGATTCCAAAAAGCTCTCTGAACATAGGAGGGCACGTCACGGTGGGGATTGAAAAAGCCATCCACCAGAGCTTGAAGGAAAGCACGATCGCGTGGGAGAGGTGACTGATAGACCACCATTGCCAGACAGGGAGCAGGAGGTGGAGAAGGCTCTCTGGGCACCACCATGTCCATGCACGGAGGAGACTCGACAAAAGGACCAGAGCACACAGCCATACATGGTGGAGGAGAAGCTTCCATTGGACTGGTTGGAGGAGAGGAAGATTCAGGAGCTGAGGAAAATGTAGGAAGAGTGAACTTGAGCTCAGCCTCATGAATGTCTAGGGACGTGAAGTGCACATCTTCCATAACAGCAGGCCTGGAAAGGGGAAGAAGCAAATCTTCATAGCAGGCCTCGGGAACATTGAGACCAGAACTGGATGGTTCAGGTTCAGGCTCAGGTTCAGGTGTCAAGGCGGCAATGGACAATTGGAGTTTCTCAAGTTCCCTGATAACCATTCGCCTATCACCAGCAATCTTTGTAGACAGCAGGCCAAGACCTGTATCCAAAGCAAAGCCCATGGACTGATGATTCTGATCAATTTTATTTTAGATGGTTTCGAGGGCAAGGCCAAGGTTGGCAAGAGAGGCTTGCATCTCATTATACTGAGCCTCAGTGAAAGAAAATCTCCTGTGATATGTTATGGGAGTTGCAGGAGTTGCAGGAGTTGCAGGAGTATTGGAGAGAGGGGGTTGGACTGGCAGAGCTATTGGAGCAGATTGGACAGGTGATGGAGGGAGCACCTCGTGCTGAGCGGGAGATGGATGAGGTGAAGGTTCATGAATTGGAGATGGAGGAGCTGAAGGTGTATGGAGTGGAGAGGTATGAGCTGAAGGTTCATGATTTGGAGAAGGAGGGGCTGAAGATGGTTGGACTGGAACTGGAGAAGCTGTAGGTGGTAAGGAAAGTGGTGGAACTGGAGATGGTAGAGCTGAAGGACCATGGGTGAGTATGGAAGAAATGGCTCGCATCACCGGAGAGATGGAGGGATAAACAGGCTTAGAAGGTAGAATGAGAGAAGGTGGAGGTGAACGAGGAGGTTCAGGTAAAGGTAGGGACACAGAAGAGGGAGCAGAGGTGGCCTCTGAAATAGGTTCCAAGGAGGAGGGAGCAATCCTACGCTTACGCACTAAAGGAGAAGGTGGGGGACTTGAATCCTGAGAATGACTGACAGTGTCATCTCCTCCTTCAGCAGTTGACTCCTCAGGCAGGATAAGCTTGCGTTTACCACGCCTGACAGGAACTGGCTTAGAAATCTTCTGCTTAGCCTTCTTCAAGGCAGGCTCTCCTTGTTCGATTCTTTTTAATCCCATCTTGTTGAGAGTGACTTGGGAGTAATAATTGGAGGGCAGAAGTCTCACAGGCTCTTCCTCCTCAGGAAGGACAACCTCAAGATGAGCAAATAACCGCATAAGAAGCAAGTTATACGGTAAGGATGTAGCCTTAGAGGATACTGCTAAAATCATCCTTCGAACCACAATGTACCCAACATTGAAGGGTGTCTTGAAATAGAGAGCAAACAGAACAAATAGCTCCATTGTGCTCACCTCATCATAATGTCCACCCTTGGGAACAATATTGAAATCTATCATATGACGAAAAACTTTGGCCCTTGGGGTCAAATGTCTGCCCTTTAACTGATCAGGAGAAGAATTAGGGTCCAAAGCAATTTCCCTTAAGAACTGAAAACCATCTTCTGTTCCAAAGAAGGGTAGATCAGGGCCAGTCACATACTTGTAGGGGCAGTTATCCAAATGAGGAGCTTTCAGAAGAGCATTTATGGACTGCGGGGTTATTTCTATGCATTTGTTATATACATAGCTCTTAATGGAAGAAAAATCAGAGGTAAAGCTAAGATTAGCATAAAACATCCGGATAGCTTCCGGGTAGAAGAAGGATTCGGTTTCAAACAGTCCAATTAACCCAAGATCCGTCAAGGGTTCTATAATGTCCATCCCAGCTAAAGTTTCAAAATCAATACCTTTACTGAGAATTAACGATCTGAACTGGTAATCGTCATGAAACTTTTTCTCGGCAGCTTTAGTGAGAAAGTAGAAAGATGGAAACTCATTCGCTCTTGGAATCTCTCGAGGAGGGCAAGCAGAAACCTTAGCCTTTTTCTTGGCCTGAACGGAAATGGCTTGAGACGTAGAACCGGTATGCTCCATTGAAAGACTAGGAGTCGAGAAAGAGGGTTGGTAGGGCAGGGGAATTTTGCAGAAAGAGCGCGAAAGATGAAGAGTTTCAGCGAAGAAGGATGAATTTAAAAAAATAGATTGACGCCCGACGAAGAAATCACACGTGTACCACCGATATCTTCCGATGGGATACACATGTCGGCAGATTAAAAAACATACATCTTCCGATGCCTTTGGAAAACATGCATCTGCCGATACCTACCGGTAGAAATGCATCTTCCGATGCTTAGAGAAAAAATCAGCATCTACCGATGCATTCACAACACGGAATTGCTAACACTTGGGAATTTTCCAAACAGAGACAGAATCATTTTCTATCAACCCTAATGAGACCTAACCTTATTCTTATATTGTTGAATGTCTTCTCATCCAAGGGCTTGGTAAAGATGTCTGCAAGTTGATCTACAGAATTGACAAACTCTAAAGAAACATCTCCTCTTTGAACATGATCTCTAATGAAATGATATCTGACATCTATATGCTTTGTTCTAGAGTGTTGAATAGGATTTTTAGAGATGTTTATGGCACTGGTGTTATCACACCGAATAGGAATCCTGTCATAAAATAGATTATAATCTTCCAAAGTTTGCTTCATCCATAACATTTGTGCACAGCAACTGCCAGCAGCAATATATTCACTTTCAGCAGTTGATAGTACGACAGAATTTTGTTTCTTAGAATACCAGGAAACTAGAGATTCACCAAGGAATTGACATGTTCCACTGGTGCTTTTCCTATCCACTAGACTACCTGCATAATCAGAATCTGAGTAGCCAATCAGATCGAAAGAAGTACCTTTTGGATACCATAATCCTAAGTCAGGAGTTCCACTTAAATACTTAAAGATTCTTTTGACAGCAGTTAAGTGAGTTTCCTTAGGAGCAGCCTGAAATCTAGCACAGAGACACACACTGAAAAGAATATCTGGTCTGCTTGCAGTCAGATATAGCAAAGATCCAATCATACCACGATATTTCTTAATGTCTACACTGATTCTTTTTTCATCTTTATCCAACTTAGTAGTGGTGCTCATAGGAGTCTTGGAAGACTTAACAGATTCTAATCCGAATTTCTTAAGAAGTTCCTTGATGTATTTTTCTTGACAGAAGAAAATTCCATCAGGGGATTGACAGATCTGAAATCCTAAGAAAAACTTTAACTCCCCCATCATACTCATTTCAAATTCACTCTTCATGAGGGAAGAAAACTCATTACACATATTGACATTAGTTGAGCCAAAAATAATGTCATCGACATAAATTTGAACCAACAGAATGTCCTTCTCCTTTTGCATGGTAAACAGAGTTGAATCGGAGTTACCCTTTTTGAAATTCCTTTCCTCAAGGAAATTCTTCAATCTGTCATACCAAGCTCTAGGAGCCTGCTTAAGTCCATACAGAGCTTTCCTAAGCTTGTACACATGATCGGGTTTGTCAAAAGATTCAAACCCTAAGGGTTGCTCAAAAAAAACTTCTTCATTTATGAAACCATTTAAAAATGCACTCTTTACATCCATTTGAAAGAGTGTGAAGTTCTTGTAGCAGGCAAAAGCTAGAAGCATCCTAATTGATTTCAATCTAGCTACAGGGGCAAAAGATTCCTCAAAATCAATACCCTCTTCTTGAGAGTACCCCTTAGCGACCAGTCTAGCCTTGTTCCTTATAACAATCCCATTTTCATCCAATTTATTCTTGAAGACCCACTTAGTTCCAATAATGGGATGATCCATAGGCCTCGGAACAAGTTCCCATACCTTGCTCCTTTCAAATTGATTTAGCTCCTCTTGCATAGCTAAAATCCAATACTCATCATTCTCGGCCTCTTTAAACTTCTTAGGCTCTACTTGAGAGATAAATGTCACATTGGCACAAAGATTCCTAAGAGAGGATCTAGTCTTAACACCTAGTGATGGATCACCTAAGATTTCCTCTATTGAATGATTTCTAATATATTTCCAATCTCTAGGAAGATTTGCAGATTCAGCTTTAAAAGGGACTATCTCAAGAGAACTAGAGGATGGTTTTAAAGATTTTTCTATTTGAAGGGAATCACTAGGCTTTTCTAAAGAAAGAGAATCCAATTGTTTCTCCAAAACATCATCCACATTGATTGATGGTTGAGGAGTCTCATCAAAATTGATATGAACAGATTCTTCAACAACTAGAGTTCTCTTATTGAATACCCTATATGCTTTGTTGGTAAGAGAATATCCTAGAAAAATTCCAAGATCGGATTTGGAATCGAATTTTCCTAGATTATCCTTAGTATTGAGGATGAAACATTTGCTTCCAAAGGCTCTAAAATACTTAACAGTAGGAGTTTTGTCATTCCAAAGCTCATAGGGAGTTTTCTCAAGAATAGGTCTTATGGAGACCCGATTGAGAACATAGCAAGCTGTAGCAACAGCTTCAGCCCAGAAGTATTTAGGAATGGAATTTTCATTAAGCATAGTCCTAGCTAACTCCTGGAGAGATCTATTCTTCCTCTCAACAACACCATTTTGCTGAGGAGTCCTAGGAGAAGAGAAGTTGTGCTCAATTCCATGTTTGAGACACAAAAGTTCAAATTTCTCATTTTCGAATTCTCCACCATGATCACTACGAATAGTAACAATGGTGAGCTCTTTTTCATTTTGAACTCTTTTCCTAAAACTAGAAAAGGTTTCAAAGTCTCATCCTTAGACTTAACTAGAAAAGGTTTCAAAAGTCTCATCCTTAGACTTTAGAAAAAATACCCAGGTAAATCTAAAAAAATCATCAACAATGACAAAGGCATAGAATTTGCCTCCTAAGCTTGCTGTATTAGAAGGACCGAAGAGGTCCATGTGAAGGAGTTGAAGTGGCTTAGAAGTGGAGATTGCATTCTTTGATGCAAAAGATGTAACGACCCCGGCCAGGAGCCGTCACGTATTCATATTCTTTCATTTACCATTTGCCTGACTTTTACTATTATTACATTCACTTACTTCTCACAACAGACTTTCACATTATACATATATTTTTTTTTATTTTCTAAACTGGTAATAGAGACGCAGAACCATTAAGGAAAACGAACCCTCTCGTGCCCGACTTCCCACACCTCGTCGGCTCAAACTTTCACAGAGTCGAGCGACTAGACTCGGTCATTGGTTTCCTGACAATTCCGGGAAAAGAGGAGATGCCCTCAATTCTCTTAACATAATACCACTCGGGTTTGCATGGGTTGCATGCGTTGACAACCCTCAGAAATTTAGTCGTCCGGTCATCACGTGCATTACGCGTGACTCGCTTAACATCGCCTAAAGAGAGACATCTTCCGGTGGACACGTAGGTCTCACGTGCTAAATTAAAACATCATCTGGTCGCTAATCGACAAAACACATTTTTCGTCTTCCGGTGACGTCATCCGGAAGACTAAACCATCATCAACTATTCCTTCGGCATCTGCCGATGACGTCAGCCGGAAGACTAAACCATCAAACTCTAACATTCGGCATCTGCCGATGACGTCAGCCGGAAGACTAAACCGTCAAACAATTAACCTTCGGCATCTGCCGATGACGTCAGCCGGAAGACTAAACCATCAAACTCTAACATTCGGCATCTGCCGATGACGTCAGCCGGAACTGCCGATGACGTCAGCCGGAAGACTAAACCATCAAACTCTAACATTCGGCATCTGCCGATGACGTCAGCCGGAAGACTAAACCATCAAACTCTAACATTCGGCATCTGCCGATGACGTCAGCCGGAAGACTAAACCATCAAACTCTAACATTCGGCATCTGCCGATGACGTCAGCCGGAAGACTAAACCATCAAACTCTAACATTCGGCATCTGCCGATGACGTCAGCCGGAAGACTAAACCATCAAACTCTAACATTCGGCATCTGCCGATGACGTCAGCCGGAAGACTAAACCATCAAACTCTAACATTCGGCATCTGCCGATGACGTCAGCCGGAAGACTAAACCATCAAACTCTAACATTCGGCATCTGCCGATGACGTCAGCCGGAAGACTAAACCATCAAACTCTAACATTCGGCATCTGCCGATGACGTCAGCCGGAAGACTAAACCATCAAACTCTAACATTCGGCATCTGCCGATGACGTCAGCCGGAAGACTAAACCATCAAACTCTAACATTCGGCATCTGCCGATGACGTCAGCCGGAAGACTAAACCATCAAACTCTAACATTCGGCATCTGCCGATGACGTCAGCCGGAAGACTAAACCATCAAACTCTAACATTCGGCATCTGCCGATGACGTCAGCCGGAAGACTAAACCATCAAACTCTAACATTCGGCATCTGCCGATGACGTCAGCCGGAAGACTAAACCATCAAACTCTAACATTCGGCATCTGCCGATGACGTCAGCCGGAAGACTAAACCATCAAACTCTAACATTCGGCATCTGCCGATGACGTCAGCCGGAAGACTAAACCATCAAACTCTAACATTCGGCATCTGCCGATGACGTCAGCCGGAAGACTAAACCATCAAACTCTAACATTCGGCATCTGCCGATGACGTCAGCCGGAAGACTAAACCATCAAACTCTAACATTCGGCATCTGCCGATGACGTCAGCCGGAAGACTAAACCATCAAACTCTAACATATGATTCCTCATCCAACTTCCGTCTTACGGTAGAGAACACTAAATCATCAAAGGACTCCTTTCAACTGGAAGAAAACACAACTCATCCAAACGCATATAGCGGAAGACTTAAGCAACAGATATCATAAATCTACATAATCATTCGTGATCCACTAGACAGTTTCAAGCTCAACGTTTTAAAATAATCTCATCCTACTTAAACTACCATATCCTTTAACATACTGTAACATAAGAGTTTAAACCAGGGGTCATAAATCGCCTCTCCAGTCCTGCACTGTCACCTTGAGCATCCTCCAGCAACCAGCCTTAAGCATCCTCTTTGAACATAACATCCTCACCTGAACCTTCTTCACCTACACCATAAGGTTTAACTATAAGCCTAATGCTTAGTAAGGAATGCATGCTGACAGATATACATGAGTACACAATTTAAAGGGACATAATTCATAAACCGTTCTTCATTCATGTTCATCTTTATCATTTACATAACATGTATTAAGGCATGGAACGAGGGAGGAAGACAGGGGTACATAGTCATTTGCCTATCGCGGCAGTCATACATAATCATTTGCCTATCGCGGCAATCATGATACATCACTCGGCCTCCCCAGTGGGAGAATTCGCGAGCCATACATATCATTACTCGGCCTCCACCAGTGGGAGATTTCGCGAGTCATACATATCATTAACTCGGCCTCCACCAGTGGGAGAATTTGCGAGTCATACATAATATAGTCTTTTCCCCGTTCTGCACTTAATCATGGTTACATTTACTTTTCATGTTCTCTACTTAATCATAAACGTGGGCATGATGCATAGACATGAGGTTCATAGAGAAAAGTCATACCATAAGGACAAGTAGAACATCCTGTAACTTTACATTTACTTACATAACTTCTTCATATCGTGGAAATAACAAGTCATAGTCAATAAGCTAACATCTCAGTGATTCCCTAATACCCTTGCGGTGTAGGGCCCTAGTGGCCGGAAATCTTAATACATTCACTTACCTGGATTCCTTAGCAATCCGAACTTCCTCTCTTTAACTTCTTCACCTAAAACATGTACATTACAGTAGTTAAAACAAAGTCCTAGTAGTCCTAATCATAAACCACCCTAGGATCTATTAGCTAAAGTCATTTCGATTCCTCTGTTTGACACACTGCAGTCTGAAATCCGAAACTAGGTGGACAGGTTTTTCCATTGATTAAATCCGAGTTGGTTACTTAAAATGCTCAGAATTGATTCGGGATGACATTTCTACTCTCAGATTAAGAAAATCACAAACTGCTCGGCCACTGCTAAAAATTTGAACTCAGTGCCGAGCTGAGAACAGAGCTCTATTTACTAATGAATGACTACATTGTCCATTTCATACCTCGGGTGTGGATTGCAGAGAAAAGCAAGCTCGAAACCGGTCGTCGGCAGAGGAAAGTTCTGGTAGCCGAGAGCAAGAACTTGGGAGAGAAGAAATCGCCGAGAGGGAATGTCGGCTACAGTGGCAATAAATGAGATTTAAGGTTTCCATTTCCTATTTATACTAAATTCATCGATTCTAATTACAAAACTGCCACCTAACCTAGTTTTACTCAACTTGTAATAAATTTGTCTTAACATTAAATTTAAATCATAACGGTTAAATAAGAGGGTGACAATGAAAATGGTCAGAAAATCACCTGGCCGAAATGTCGGGTGTTACATCCACCCCTTCTTAAATAAAATTTTCGTCCTCGAAAATTGCTCAAGCAAATAACTTAGGATATTTGTCCAACATCTCCTGCTGTCTTTCCCATGTGGCTTCTTCAATGCCGTGATTTGTCCATAAAACTTTCACCAATGGGATCTCTTTGTTTCTCAGAGTCTTGACTGCATATTCCAAAATCTGTATTGGTTTCTCTTCATACTCCAGTGTCGGCTCTAAACCAATATCCGATGGCTGGATGACCTGCATCGGATCACGCATACACTTCCTTAACATTGACACATGGAAGACATTATGAACTTTATCCAATGATGGAGGCAGTTGCAGTCTGTAAGCTGTACTTCCAACTTTTGCCAAGACAGGGAAGGGTCCAATAAATCTCGGATTAAGTTTTCTCTTCTTGCCAAATCTTAAGACTCCTTTAAATGGTGACACCTTTAAGAATACTTCATCTCCTACTGCAAACTCGAGTTCCCTTCTCCTTCGATCTGCATAACACTTCTGCCGGCTTTGTGCAGTCATCATTCTTTTCCGAATAGTTGCAATCTTATCTGACATTTGCTGCAAAATATCAGGTCCAAGAAGTTTTGTTTCCCCAACCTCGTCCCAGTAAAGAGGTGACCTACATTTCCTACCATACAGAGCTTCATATGGTGCCATACCGATGGTGGACTGATAACTGTTATTGTAGGAGAATTCAACTAGCGGTAAATGTCTACTCCAAATTGTCTGAAAGTCAAGTACACATGCTCTCAACATATCTTCGAGTATTTGAATCGTCCTTTCTGATTGGCCATCGGTCTGTGGGTGAAAAGCTGTGCTGAAAGATAACTTTGTACCTAATGTACCTTGCAAACTTTTCCAGAATCGAGAGGTAAACCTGGGGTCACGGTCAGAAACAATAGATACCGGGATTCCATGCAACCTAATAATTTCCTGAACATAAAGATCAGCAAATTGGTCCATCGTATAGGTGGTCCTTACAGGTAAGAAATGGGCTGATTTCGTCAGTCTATCCACCACAACCCAAATACAGTCATGTCCTTTTGTCGTCTTAGGTAGTCCTACAACAAAATCCATAGCTATATATTCCCACTTCCATTCGGGAATAGGCAACGGCTGAAGAGTACCTCCTGGACGTTGGTGCTCGGCCTTGACTTGTTGGCATACTAAACAGGACTCTACATACTTAGCAACATCCCTTTTTAGGTTAGGCCACCAGTACTGTAACTTCAGGTCTCGGTACATCTTGGTGCAGCCAGGATGTACAGAAAAGGAAGAGGAGTGCGCCTCAGCCAAGATCAACTTACGCAATTCCACATCATTAGGAATGCACCACCGATTTCTAAACCTCAGGATCCCATCCTTTGAGAGACTGAACTCGGAGGTGGTGTCCTTCAACTTATCCATCCTGCTGATATTTTCCACTGAATCCTTCTGTTGTGCATCCTTGATCTTTTCCAAAATTGTTGGTTGAATGGTTAACTCAGCGAGCAAGACTGATAACTCTGGAACTATCTCCAAGTCAAATTTCTGAACTTCTGTTCTTAAGGGTGTAGACATGGTTGAAACCACGGGCTGCATTGTTGTTGACATCCTACTCAACGCATCAGCTACAGAGTTAGCTTTCCCGGGGTGATACTTGATTTCAAAGTCGTAATCCTTGACAAACTCCAACCAACGTCTCTGTCTCACGTTCAATTCCTTCTGTGTGAAGAGGTACTTTAGACTTTTGTGGTCAGAGAACACCTCACATTGCTGTCCATATAAATAGTGTCTCCAAATCTTCAAGGCGAAAACAACAGCAGCTAATTCTAGATCATGAGTGGGGTAATTTTGCTCGTAACTCTTTAGCTGCCTAGAAGCATACGCTATAACTTTACCCTCTTGCATCAAAACACAACCTAAACCAACTTTAGACGCATCACAGTAAACACTAAATTTTCCCTCTTCAGTTGGGAGGGTCAATACAGGGGCTGTTGTTAACTTCAGTTTTAACGTCTGGAAGCTGTCTTCACAGGCTTCAGTCCAAGAATACTTAATGTCCTTCTTTGTCAAACCTGTCAGGGGTTTAGCTATCATGGAAAATCCCTTGATGAACTTCCTGTAATAGCCTGCCAGTCCAAGGAAGCTGCGGACTTCGCTGGCATTCTTAGGTTGAGGCCAATCCTTTACTGCCTGAATTTTGGTCGGGTCCACAGATATGCCATTAGCAGAAACTACATGGCCAAGGAAATTAACCTTATCTAACCAAAACTCACACTTAGACAGTTTGGCGTAAAGTTGATGCTCCTTCAATGTCGTCAAAACTACTTTCAAATGTTCTTCATGGTCGTCCACAGTTCGAGAGTATATCAAGATATCATCTATGAACACAATCACAAACTTATCCAAATACTCACGAAACACACGGTTCATTAAATCCATGAAGGCTGCAGGGGCGTTTGTCAACCCAAACGACATGACTAAGAACTCATAATGTCCATAGCAGGTTCTGAAGGCTGTCTTTGGTATATCTCCTTCTTTAACCTTCAGTTGGTAATAACCCGAACGTAGATCTATCTTCGAAAATACCTTGGCTCCTTGCAATTGGTCAAACAAGTCATCAATCCTAGGTAAGGGGTACCTATTCTTGATTGTCAACTTATTTAGTTCCCTATAGTCTATGCACATTCTAAGAGAACCATCCTTCTTCCTTACAAATAAGACTGGTGCACCCCAAGGAGAACTGCTGGGGCGAATAAATCCCTTGTCAACCAATTCCTGCAGTTGAACCTTCAATTCTTTCAACTCAACAGGTGCCATACGGTAAGGATTCTTAGATACAAGTGATGCCTCGGGGTATGTGTCAATTACAAACTCTACCTCTCTATCGGGTGGTATACCCGGTAAATCATCTAAGAATGCCTCGGGAAACTCTCGGACTATAGGAATATCCTGAAGCTCAATTTTATTCTTCACCCGGTCATCTATTACACTAGCCAGGTAGCTCTCACAACCACATCTCAGCATTCGGTATATTTCTAGTGAGGATATAATTGGTATATTACTTATTTTAGGAATAGCTTGGAAGGAATAATGGTTATCATTTGGGGGTCTAAAATCAACTATTCCAGATCGACAACTTATCGTAGCATGATGTCTAAATAACCAATCCATTCCTAATATCACTTCATACCCTTTTATGTTAATGACAATTAATTCCGCATAGAGATTCTTATCCCCTAAGGACACGACGTCACCCTTAACAATCTGCTCTGAATGTAGGGACTTCCCTGATGGCAACACAACACTATATAACCTTTCAGCTGGTGAGGGTCCTATGCTATGTTTGCATACAAACAAGGTTGATATAAACGAGTGTGTGGCCCCTGTATCAATAAGTGTATAAGCAGCAAAACCGCAGATCATGATGGTACCTGATATGACTGTATGCTGAACAGCTCCCTCATCTTCCATCAACGCATACACTCTGGGTACAACCCTTGCACGGTTCGGGTCTGGCGGCATGGGGCAATCTCTGACCATGTGTCCGGTCTTATCACACCTGAAACACCGGCCAGAAAGCAGCTTGCACTCACCAGGGTGGTTCCTCTGACATGTAGGGCATAGGGGCGCCAGAGGTCTCTTTCCTTTTCCCTGGTCATCATTCTGGTCGAGGGGCCTCTTCATTCCATGCTGTTGTTGCTGTGGTCCCCTGTTCTGTCGTGGCTGCCAACCTTTGTTCTGACGTGGTGGCGGCTGTGTGTCCTTCATGAGTTTCTTTGGCTGTTCGCGCTGTGCATATGCTGTCATCTCTGCCTCTTCTAGCTCCAAGGCCTTAGCCGTCACTTCAACATAAAGTACATTATGTATCCCGGCAGTCTTCACTTTCATGTACAGACTTGGCTTCAGTCCCTGAACAAACTGGTAAATCTTATCTTCCTCATCCTCAATCATACGGGGAGCAAACCGTGATAAAGCATCAAATTCACATATATAATCCGTCACAGAGCCAGTTTGTCGTAGATTCATGAACTCCTTCTTCTTATTGGCCCGAACAGTCCTATTGAAGTACTTGTCAAAGAAGGCAGTCTTGAACATCCCCCAGGTCATAGCTTCGGCATTAGCGGTGCTCTGGATCGAGTCCCACCAATGCCTTGCACTTAACTCCAAATGGAAGACAGCATAGGTGACCTTATCCCCTTCGTCAACCTTTGCATACTTAAACATGTCTTCAATCTTTCGGATCCACTCCTCAGCGTGAATAGGATCTGAAACATACCCATTAAACACCGGGGGTCGAAGCCGGTGAAAGCGCTCACCCCCATGATCATGAGTTGCGTTAGTGCTGGAGTTGCCTTGTTCTTCCCTAGCTGTCATCAGTCGTTCTATCTGGTGAGATTGGCGCATGACCAACTCAGTCAACTGAGCAATAGCATTGCTATCCTCATTGCTCTCTCTCTGTTGATCTCTAACCATCTTGGGATTCCTAGACAAATCATTTCAGACATAATTTAACTTAATGACATACATGAAATCATAAACACTTACAGTTGCTGAGGTGTGCTCAAGTGACAGTCAGTGCTGGAAGGCAGTCTGCAGAATCGGTTTTAGAACCTGGTTTTGCTTTGATACCACAATTGTAACGACCCCGGCCAGGAGCCGTCACGTATTCATATTCTTTCATTTACCGTTTGCCTGACTTTTACTATTATTACATTCACTTACTTCTCACAACAGACTTTCACATTATACATATATTTTTTTTTATTTTCTAAACTGGTAATAGAGACGCAGAACCATTAAGGAAAACGAACCCTCTCGTGCCCGACTTCCCACACCTCGTCGGCTCAAACTTTCACAGAGTCGAGCGACTAGACTCGGTCATTGGTTTCCTGACAATTCCGGGAAAAGAGGAGATGCCCTCAATTCTCTTAACATAATACCACTCGGGTTTGCATGGGTTGCATGCGTTGACAACCCTCAGAAATTTAGTCGTCCGGTCATCACGTGCATTACGCGTGACTCGCTTAACATCGCCTAAAGAGAGACATCTTCCGGTGGACACGTAGGTCTCACGTGCTAAATTAAAACATCATCCGGTCGCTAATCGACAAAACACATTTTTCGTCTTCCGGTGACGTCATCCGAAAGACTAAACCATCAAACTCTAACATTCGGCATCTGCCGATGACGTCAGCCGGAAGACTAAACCATCAAACTCTAACATTCGGCATCTGCCGATGACGTCAGCCGGAAGACTAAACCGTCAAACAATTAACCTTCGGCATCTGCCGATGACGTCAGCCGGAAGACTAAACCATCAAACTCTAACATTCGGCATCTGCCGATGACGTCAGCCGGAAGACTAAACCATCAAACTCTAACATTCGGCATCTGCCGATGACGTCAGCCGGAAGACTAAACCATCAAACTCTAACATTCGGCATCTGCCGATGACGTCAGCCGGAAGACTAAACCATCAAACTCTAACATTCGGCATCTGCCGATGACGTCAGCCGGAAGACTAAACCATCAAACTCTAACATTCGGCATCTGCCGATGACGTCAGCCGGAAGACTAAACCATCAAACTCTAACATTCGGCATCTGCCGATGACGTCAGCCGGAAGACTAAACCATCAAACTCTAACATTCGGCATCTGCCGATGACGTCAGCCGGAAGACTAAACCATCAAACTCTAACATTCGGCATCTGCCGATGACGTCAGCCGGAAGACTAAACCATCAAACTCTAACATTCGGCATCTGCCGATGACGTCAGCCGGAAGACTAAACCGTCAAACAATTAACCTTCGGCATCTGCCGATGACGTCAGCCGGAAGACTAAACCATCAAACTCTAACATTCGGCATCTGCCGATGACGTCAGCCGGAAGACTAAACCATCAAACTCTAACATTCGGCATCTGCCGATGACGTCAGCCGGAAGACTAAACCATCAAACTCTAACATTCGGCATCTGCCGATGACGTCAGCCGGAAGACTAAACCATCAAACTCTAACATTCGGCATCTGCCGATGACGTCAGCCGGAAGACTAAACCATCAAACTCTAACATTCGGCATCTGCCGATGACGTCAGCCGGAAGACTAAACCATCAAACTCTAACATTCGGCCGGAAGATTTCCTCATCCAACTTCCGTCTTACGGTAGAGAACACTAAATCATCAAAGGACTCCTTTCAACTGGAAGAAAACACAACTCATCCAAACGCATATAGCGGAAGACTTAAGCAACAGATCATTCATAAATCTACATAATCATTCCCTGACTCAGTGATCCACTAGACAGTTTCAAGCTCAACGTTTTAAAATAATCTCATCCTACTTAAACTACCATATCCTTTAACATACTGTAACATAAGAGTTTAAACCAGGGGTCATAATCGCCTCTCCAGTCCTGTACTGTCACCTTGAGCATCCTCCAGCAACCAGCCTTAAGCATCCTCTCCTCTTTGAACATAACATCCTCCCCTGAACCTTCTTCACTACACCATAAGGTTTAACTATAAGCCTACTGCTTAGTAAGGAATGCATGCTGACAGATATACATGAGTACACAATTTAAAGGGACATAATTCATAAACCGTTCTTCATTTCATGTTCATCTTTATCATTTACATAACATGTATTAAGGCAGGGAACGAGGGAGGAAGACAGGGGTACATAGTCATTTGCCTATCGCGGCAGTCATACATAATCATTTGCCTATCGCGGCAATCATGATACATCACTCGGCCTCCCCAGTGGGAGAATTCGCGAGCCATACATATCATTACTCGGCCTCCACCAGTGGGAGATTTCGCGAGTCATACATATCATTAACTCGGCCTCCACCAGTGGGAGAATTCGCGAGTCATACATAATATAGTCTTTTCCCCGTTCTGCACTTAATCATGGTTACATTTACTTTTCATGTTCTCTACTTAATCATAAACGTGGGCATGATGCATAGACATGAGGTTCATAGAGAAAAGTCATACCATAAGGACAAGTAGAACATCCTGTAACTTTACATTTACTTACATAACTTCTTCATATCGTGGAAATAACAAGTCATAGTCAATAAGCTAACATCTCAGTGATTCCCTAATACCCTTGCGGTGTAGGGCCCTAGTGGCCGGAAATCTTAATACATTCACTTACCTGGATTCCTTAGCAATCCGAACTTCCTCTCTTTAACTTCTTCACCTAAAACATGTACATTACAGTAGTTAAAACAAAGTCCTAGTAGTCCTAATCATAAACCACCCTAGGATCTATTAGCTAAAGTCATTTCGATTCCTCTGTTTGACACACTGCAGTCTGAAATCCGAAACTAGGTGGACAGGTTTTTCCATTGATTAAATCCGAGTTGGTTACTTAAAATGCTCAGAATTGATTCGGGATGACATTTCTACTCTCAGATTAAGAAAATCACAAACTGCTCGGCCACTGCTAAAAATCCGAACTCAGTGCCGAGCTGAGAACAGAGCTCTATTTACTAATGAATGACTACATTGTCCATTTCATACCTCGGGTGTGGATGGCAGAGAAAAGCAAGCTCGAAACCGGTCGTCGGCAGAGGAAAGTTCTGGTAGCCGAGAGCAAGAACTTGGGAGAGAAGAAATCGCCGAGAGGGAATGTCGGCTACAGTGGCAATAAATGAGATTTAAGGTTTCCATTTCCTATTTATACTAAATCCATCGATTCTAATTACAAAACTGCCACCTAACCTAGTTTTATTCAACTTGTAATAAATTTGTCTTAACATTAAATTTAAATCATAACGGTTAAATAAGAGGGTGACAATAAAAATGGTCAGAAAATCACCTGGCCGAAATGTCGGGTGTTACAAAAGATCTTTTGATCTGCTTGCCCATTTGACAAGCTTCACAGACTTTATCCTTCTCAAAGGATATCTTAGGAATCCCTCTAACTAAATTCTCCTTAGTAATCTTAGCTAAGGTATCCATTCCTACGTGACCTAATCTCCTATGCCAAGTCCAGCAGTCATTAGAAGAATTCACAGCAAAACATTTTTCATCAAATACAGTAATATCATCTAAGTCAATAGTATAGATGTTATCTTTCCTATAACCAGTGAACAGGGTTTTGTCATTAGATGCATCTTTAATTATACATGAGTTTGATTTAAAAATCACCTCATATCCTTTATCACATAACTGGCTAATACTAAGCAGATTATGCTTTAATCCATCTACTAATAAAGCATTCTCAATAATAGGATTAAAGCTGTTACCTATGTTGCCAATGCCAACAATTTTACCTTTTTGGTTTCCACCAAAAGTAACACTTCCTTTCTTCTTGTTGACAACTGCAAACTTGGTTGAGTCTCCTGTCATATGCCTCGAACATCCACTGTCGAGATACCATTGATTTCTCCCAGGAGAACAGTCAACCTGCAAAACAAAGATCAGGTTGTCTTCTTAGGTACCCAAATCTTTTGGGTCCTAGTGTTAGGCCTGGTTCCCTTAGGAACCCATTGTAATTTGTTACCTGATTTCATACTGTTTGTTTTTAAAGGACATACAAAAAACTTATGTCCTACTTCATTACACATGTGGCACACAGTAGATTTAACGAAGAAATTTTTAAAGACTTTCTTTTTATTAATCTTGTCATAGCCTAAACCAGTTCTGTCAAAGTTCGCTCTCTGACCTGCTATGACCATCTTAAATAGTTTTTCGCCCTTAGTGAAGTTCAGAATAATATTATTCAAATCTTCGTTTTTGCTTTTAAGCTTATCAATTTCCTTGACATGCAAGTCTACATCTTTAGTATGCTTTTCTAATAAATCTGTATTCTCCTTTTTCAACAGATTGTATTTATTTTTCAGCATGCCAAACTGTTTAACTAAGTCATTAAAAACATCAATTAGTTCACCTTCTTCATTGTCACTTTCACTGTCACTTAAAACACTTGAAGGAGTACTAATCTTATCCTCGTGTGCCATAAAGCACAGATTTGCAACTTCCTCATCTTCTGAAGATGAAGTGTCACCTTCACTGTCATCCCAAGTGGCCTTCATAGCCTTTTTCCTGAATTTCTTGGGACCTTTAGCTTGTGGACAGTCAGCCTTCATGTGGCCTGGCTTTCCACATCCAAAACAGGTAAACTCCTTGTCTTTGGATTGCTTTTCATTCTTGGGAAACCTTCTTCCCTGCAGCTTCTTCCTTCGAAGGAACTTGCTGAATCTCCTGGTGATGAGTGCAATGTCCTCATCCTCTTCTTCTTCTTCATCCTCTGAGACTTCACATTTACTTGAAGAGGCTTTCATAGCAATATCTTTTCTTTTGGAGGTCTCTTTTTCCTTAAGATCTTCTTTCTCGTTTGACCTCATTGTGATCTCATGTGTCATGAGAGATCCAATGAGCTCTTCAAGCTTTAGAGCTTTAAGATCCTTTGCTTCCTGAATTGCATTCACCTTTGGCTGCCAGCTTCTTGGAAGACACCTGAGGATCTTCCTGACCTGTTCTTCACTAGAATAAGGTTTACCAAGAGCTTTTAAACCATTAGTAATATTAGTAAATCTTGTAAACATGGAGGAGACAGACTCATCTTTGGGCATAGAAAATAATTCATACTCGTGAATGAGCATATTCAGTTTGCTCTCCTTAACTTGATTTGTGCCCTCGTGTGTGACCTCTAATAGGTGCCAAATCTCTTGGGCACTCTCACACCTTTGTACTCTATTAAATTCGTCTCTATTCAGAGCACAGTACAGAGTGTTTATAGCCTTTGCATTTAGGCTCAAATTCTTTTTATCTGCTTCATTTAATTCTTGTGAGTTTTTGGGGATCCTAATACCATTCTCTGTTTTGAAGGTTATATATGGACCATTTTCTATGTTATTCCATATGTCATAGTCTATAGCCTGAACATAAATTCTCATTCTAGATTTCCAGTACACATAATCAATGCCATCGAAGAATGGAGGTCTAGTGGTAGACTGACCTTCCATTTGTGCAGAGTGTGTATTGAATGCCATTTCAAATAACACAATATATCTTAGATAAACAACTTAGACAATATATATAAACCTTGCTCTGATACCAATTGTAGGATCGAGATTTGTCTAAGAGGGGGGGTGAATTAGACTTTTTAAAACTTAATTTGATAAACAATATAATTTCTCTCGATTTGGTTAAATGCTTACAGCAGACAAACAAATAAAGTAAAGAGTAAGAGAGAAATTAACACCAGAGTTTTAACGTGGTTCGGCTCAACCCAGCCTACATCCACGCTTCAAGGTTCACCCCTTGAAGATCCTTAACCTTCTCCTCGAGAATAACCTGATCGGAATTTCGGGCTCCGATCAACTGCCTTTACACTTCAGGATTATACTTCACGGGCGATAATCCACAGCCTTTACAGATGATTTGAGTTTGTAAAAATATAAAGCTCAGACTACAATCTCACAAAAGTGAATCTCAAGTTAGGATTGAGAGATGTAGAGAGGAATACAGAGTGTGCAATAACTTTCGCAGCTAGGGCTCAGAATTCAAATTTGGCAAAAGTTAGTCTTCGAGCCTTTTCTTCTGCTTATATACTCTGTATGAATTTGCTTCATAAAATTGAATGCTTCTTTCTTCAAAATGGAGAAAAGTTACCGTTGGGAAGCATCCGTACTGAAGCAGCTATCCGTTGCGTCTGAAATTGTTGTTCGTCGTCGCCATTAAAGGTCTGGAGTTAATGCTGAAAACGACGTCACTGTAGCTTCGCGGCTAACTTTGAATTCTGGCGGAAGATTACCGGAAGATGTAGCTTCAAAACACTTGACACGTCATCGGAATGAGTAAGCTTCAAAACGTCACCGGCATAAGTGTCTGGAAGCTTCATCGGCAGGCGCAACGTGAAAATCCGTCGGCAGATGCATCGAAGTCCATCGGCATGTGCAGCTTAAAAGCTATCGGCAAGTGTAGGCGCTGAATTCCATCGGGAGACGCATCCTTAAATTTCACCGGCACAGACAATCTTCAAAGCCATCGGTAGAAGTCTCTTTAAAAACCATCGGCAGATGAACTCATGAAAATTGTCGTCTAGTGATCGGCATGAGCAAGCTTGAACGTCATCGGTGTGAGTAGCGTCAAATGCTATCCGGTGTGAGTAGCGTCAAATGCTATCGGTAGATCCATCTTGACACGTCATCGGCAGATATCTTCAAAACCGCTTAGGCAGATGAAACAAATAAGCACTGACTACGTCATCGGCAGATGTAGCATATGAGAACTTTGACACGTCATCGGCATCTGTCTTCAGAAACGGCTATCGGCAGAGGAAAACATGTACTGACTTGACACGTCATCGGCATATGTCTTCAAAGATCATCGGCAGATGTAGCATATGAGAACTTTGACACGTCATCGGCATCTGTCTTCAGAAACAGCTATCGGCAGAGAAAACATGTACTGACTTGACACGTCATCGGCAGTCATCGGCAGATGTAGCATATGAGAACTTTGACACGTCATCGGCAGATGTAGCATATGAGAACTTTGACACGTCATCGGCAGATGTAGCATATGAGAACTTTGACACGTCATCGGCAGATGTAGCATATGAGAACTTTGACACGTCATCGGCAGATGTAGCATATGAGAACTTTGACACGTCATCGGCAGATGTAGCATATGAGAACTTTGACACGTCATCGGCAGATGTAGCATATGAGAACTTTGACACGTCATCGGCAGATGTAGCATATGAGAACTTTGACACGTCATCGGCAGATGTAGCATATGAGAACTTTGACACGTCATCGGCAGATGTAGCATATGAGAACTTTGACACGTCATCGGCAGATGTAGCATATGAGAACTTTGACACGTCATCGGCAGATGTAGCATATGAGAACTTTGACACGTCATCGGCAGATGTAGCATATGAGAACTTTGACACGTCATCGGCAGATGTAGCATATGAGAACTTTGAACTTCTCCAAAAATTGCTAATAAGTAGTCAAAAATCGTCGAAATTGCACGAGGACTAACCGTCTAAGGTCAAAGATCAACTTAGAAGAATCGATGAACGTCGATTGAACAAACTACGTAAAAATAAAATCGAACTGCGGGCGCCTGAACTAAAAATGTGGGTGTCAGCACTACAATTGCAGAAAAAATCCCATTTGGAAACAAAAGCCCGTGGTTCCACACTGGCATTCAGGCTGACGCCTGTGTGGCATGCGGACGCCTGCACCCATTTTACGGGCGACAGCATGTATGTTTTTCGAAAACCATAGTTGAATGTTTATTTCATTAAAAGATGATAGTTTAAGGTTTGTTTTGTTAACTAATATAATTTAAGGGTTATATTGTCATTGGCCCTATAGTTCAGAGTTTTTTTTTTAATATTTCCCAAGAAAATTTACTAAAAATACATGCGTTTCTATTAATTGAGTAATGCTACGTTTTTTATCTTATTCTACTCTCTTAAATATTTATTGACGTGTTAAACACTAATTTGTCCAATCATTGTGCAACTAATGTAGTAAATTATAAATAATTAATTATTACATTAATTGTACAAATCATTATTTGACACATTAGTGAGTATTTTAAGATACTAAAATAAAATAGCAAACATATTATTATTTTAACTTATCAGCTGAATGGTCGAGAAGATGTATTTGATATCTTATAATAAAAATAAAATTATTTTATATTTGTTATTTGTTGTGTAAGATGTCATCTCAAATAGATGTTCTTACCCATAGGTGCATTTGTTTTAAGCAAATCATTGATGGAGATATCACTTCTTAAAAAGTGAGAGATGCCTTCCAACAGATTTAAAAGTTTGGAAATCAAAACCATAAAAAATGACAATTTTGTTTACTTAATCAAGAAAATGTATATAGTTGTCCCGTCCTTTGATCAATTTGGTGTTTTTAATTACCCTAGAGTGTGGGTGTAATGGCTACCAGAATCATTTCTAATATGCATTTAATTTTGTTCACATTTAAATAGTAAGTTCCAAATCTTACATCTTTCGTCTATTCTATTATTATTGGTATTTAAATTTTTAAAAATCCTCATAAATATTGGTCATTGTATTTATCTATTACTATTCATAATAGACACATGTTTATGTTACCCACGTGGCAGTCGATACCAGTGAGATTGCACAATTCTACATCACTTGGAAGAGTGAAAAATGAATGATTTAATTAGTAGAATTCTATTGTCTATCTAGTACAATACGTTTTTGATCCGATTAAACGAATAATATTATACTAAGAACATTAGGAACTCTAGAACCCATTAATAGATTCAAACTTCACTCGAGTAAGCTAGAACATATATGGGGTAAAAGTGTTTCTTTCCCTTTGTTTAACCCTTGAACATATATGAGGTTTGAAATACCTTATTAAATGAAAAGCATGATATACACGTGTTGTATTTAATGAATAAATTGACAGTAAAATTTAAATTGTTGATCGCTGAAAATATAGATTTCAAGTAATTTTAAGAAATAATCTATAAATAAATGATCATTACACATTTGAGTTTAAGTTTCATTTTAAGAAATTGTTGCAAAAGAAACTCAACACTTGCAAATTCAGTACATAGACAATTGAAGTAAAAGTTAGATTTAACAAGAAAGAGATGAAAATAGAAACTAATTATTTGTGACTTCATTTTCTGCATTCGTGCTTCAAGTTCTTGTGGTGGGCCACTGCCAGGTGGTGAAGAAAACCAAATTTGCCGATTGTCTTCGGGCATCCCAAGCGCCGCACCTGTTTTCTTCCCTCTGCGCGAGAAGTGGGTCATCGACGAATACTAATAGAATCAGCAAAATGACACAATTACGACGCTAACCTACCTCCATGTAGACATGCTCCTCATCCATAATTGAATTAAAACAAAACAAAACAGAGTTTATTAGTTTGTTTTACGTATAACATTTCAATGTCAATTCTCGTCTCATAAGAGCCAAAGAGCTATTTTGTCAATCATAAGAGACATTGGAAAAAAGAGAGATAGGAAAAAGCAAGGCGCCAACCACGGCCGAAACAAACAACTCTCACATTTGAAAAGGAAAGAACAACACTCCTCCGTCGCAAAACAAGCATCTCTCTGTCAAACTCGCCTCTGATAACTACTTAATCAACTCATGAATGTCCTTTTTGCAAATGGACTCGAAAGTTTTGTCGACTCTCACTACTCTGCCCCCACTCAATTTCTTGATAACATTTCGTTTCAACCCAGCCCTGAGTTTACCTTTTGGCAGCGCTACAATAGCTTGGCATCCTTCTTCTCTGTCCAATCTCACAGATTGCGTTGCAGGAAATACAGACAACGTTCACGATTCTGTTATTTCTCATATTTTAAATACCCAATATGATAAGAACACATAGCAGCACGAAGAGTGCACTTACTGTATAAATACACATTTATATACAGAAAAATAAATATTTGTGAGGAAGCTTATTCTTGTTCTTCTTGAACAGAATAATCGTCGTCTTCCTCCCTTTTTTTTTCTGAAAACTCAACTTAGGGCACCATTCACTGAGATTGAAGAAGCCACTTCGCTAACTGTTGGCAAACAAAGGGAATCCACTCCACAGATTGGATTCTTCTGTTTATCTGTCTAAAATCCCCTGTTCCAAAAATTTCTTCAACAGGATTCGAGAATTTGCGGAAAAATGCGTTCAACGTTGGAAAAAAAATCTTTGACGAGAGCTCACAGTCTGCAAATTGATATAATCAAATTTACTTCGTATTACTGCTTCTTCAGAAAAATTTATTGAATTTGAGATAGATAGATAGCCGCAATACTCATAGTTTCATTATGATTGAATTCATAATTACAAACCCTAATGATAAATAAAAATATTATACTAATCAGTTGCCGATGTTCATCCAGACCAGATGCAGAGAAATCTCTAACGACAATAATTTGCCATTTTTGAGAAGAAAGGATGCCCATCGACCTCCTCTTTCATCCCCCATGAAAATAGGTGTTGCAACCATTGAAGTTATCTTTATTTGCCGTCAAGAGTTAATAAATAGGATTTTCGATCTCCGTGAACGGTGTACTAGAAGTGATTGCAGGTGAAATTTAGAGATGCTGAGGAAAAAGGGATTGATGGCAGAGTGAGGAGAGAGAATGATAAATTTTAGAGAGAAAAAAAGTTAGAGATGGCAACAGTTGAATGTTGATGAGGTCGAGTTTATAAATTGCAATGAACTTTTTTGGGAAATTAACATATAAAACCCCTAAATTATGAGGTCACTACAAAATTGACACTTAAACTACATTTATTAATAAAATTACCCTTAAACTATATTTTTATTAATAAAATAATAACCTTCATTGGGAGCCCGCTATCGACGAGCGGGCTCCTGCTCTCAAAATTGCTCTATGAAGGGGGATTTCGCTCCAAAATTGTTCTTGAACCGAAACTCATTAGCTAACTCAGAAAATATATCAACCGATATCATATTTTCTTGAAATGTTTACAAAATATCCATCATATCATGTGAAGACAATCTGAAAAGTTTCATAATTTGTAAACGATCTATATAATTTTAATAAATTATTTCGTAAAAAAATGTACAAAATTATTATAAATCATAAAAGCGTTAAAAAAATACAAACTTTCCAGATTGTCTTTCCACGATATGATAGACGTGTGAGAAAAATTTCAGAAAATTTTCAAAAAAATATATAATCATTTAATATGTTTTCTGAAATATCTATTAATATTTTGGAGCGTAATTTCGTTGTTTATGAGCGAGATTTCGCTCCAGAAACAATTTTGAGAGCGGGAGCCCATAGTTTTGAGGGTTTTTATGTTAATTAGCCGACTTTTTTTGTGAGCTAAGCAAGCATTAATCAATCGGGGGATTTAAATTATTTGGTTTGATTTAATTATTTTAAAACAAACCAAACCAGTTCATTTTTTCCCTAAAGTTTCTTCTTCCCCTATCCTTGCTCTCTCGGACCATCGTGCTTTTCCCTCTCCCTATTTGTTGTGGTGCCCAACATCGTGTCTCTCTTTATCGACAGTTCTTTGCTGACAATTAGCTTGCTAACCATCATCGCAGGAGAGCCTCATCTTGTTGGTTGTCTTTCTCAATTTCTTCCCTAATCGCCTCTCAGTAAGCAAAAATCCTCTTGCTGTGTAATTTGTGCTAAATGCTTAAATATTTCGTCGTTGTCCAGGATGAATTGTGGCCTCGTTATTTGTTGCGTAATTTACCATATTAATTGTTGTGTAATTGTTTTCTGGAGGTTGAAAGATTTTGTCATTTAATCGTGAGTTTTTGCTTTTACATTGTGCTCTTGCTTTATGCAAAAAAAATTTAAAGTAGAACCAGCAAACTTATGGTTCTGAATGTTGAAAAGGTTTTTTCTTTCTTTTCACTGCGAATCAGAGAAGAGAACGAACAAAGAAATAGGGAAAGAGTGAAAAAGCTTGAAAAAGTATCTAGGTTTCTAAATAAACTGGTTTGGACCTGTTTGAGGGTTTTTACTGTAATTAAACTGAATCAAAATTTTCATCAAACTTATCGACGGCATGAATAAAAAAAATACCACGTAGAAAGATCATTTAAAAACTAAATTAAAATTACGAATACAGAGATATTATAAGGATTAAAAGCATATTTTTCTTTTCCATTCTCGCAAATCATTACCATGTTTTGAAGGTGAAAATAAAGTTTTTCTAGATTTTCTGCTAACTATTGTCCCGAAATTATCATTTGGTATCAGGTTTTGAAGCAGAAGTTGATTAATTTTTGTAATCGGAAGTTATTGTGAAGAATTAGAAGGAATGGATGCTCAAGCTAGGAAAAAGGCGCTGTTTCGTTCTAAATTGAATGCTCAGAAGAAGGATAAGCGAATTGATTCCCCTTTGGTCAGGCAAGTGTTTTATGAATTTTGAGCTATACCACTACTGGCAGATAATTTCTCTGTGTTAGTTAAAGATATTATGTGAAGAATCTAACCAGTTTTTTTTGTTACTTATCACTAATTACACTTTCTGCTGGTAGTTTGAGTAACTTTTAACGTATATACTTCTTGTTTCTTTTGGGGCTATTAGGATATTCAATCTAAGTTCTTGAGAGATTTTGGGTGTGAGAGGCTTGATAGTTCTTTGGCTGGAGTGTGATGAGTTATTTTTTATTTATCCTTGCAATTCATGTTTAGTGAGTCATTTGCGTATTGTCTTCTTATTACCGCAGACAGACAGCAAGATTATGTCATCGACAGTTGTCATCGTCCTTTACAACTATGGCTGTTTATTCATCATTTTTTGTTGTTTTTTCGTTGTTGGTTGTTTGGCATCTTTCTGCGTATTTACATAAAGTTTTTCAAACATTAATGCTCAAGGGTAAATTTTAATAATTGTGCAAGTGATTCTCTGATAACTGCGTTAATTCACTTTAGTATGCAATGATCTAAGTGACTAGGACAACTTTTTATGGAATATCATTTATATTTATTTGCCTGGTTAGCGTTGTACTTCGTAAATAACGTCAGATTCTTCCTACTTAATAACATCAATTTCTTATTGGTAATGTGTTCTTCAATTTAAAAGTGATGACTGATGAAATATATGTACTTTTATTAATAACTTGTTATCAATCTTTTTTCTTATTTCTTTTTGTACAGGTATAATGAATCAGATCAACCCGTCTGTAGGGTCTGTGATTTAGTTTTGAAATCTGAGTCTTTCTGGGATGCACATCAAGCTTCTCGTAAACATCACGAGGTAGATTTTACTGTCATTCACTATTGTAAAATTATTTTTTTAAATATGCATTAGCATCTCCTGCTAATAAGAACGTCAATATCACGTCAATTGATGCATAATTAAGATTCACTCTTTTATCAATTGTCTAATGATTTTCTTTTCTCTGGGTTTAGATGAAGAAAAAATTGCCATTTATCTGATAATATTTTTCGATTTTCCAATGGGTGCAAAGATCGCCATCAATATAGAATTCATTAGACATGATGATAGTTATATTCAAAATACAACTCAAAAACTATCTAGTGTCTATAATATTATAATAGGTAATTGTAACTTTACATTTAAAGCTTGCCTTTACCATTGAGGTTGACAATAAAGTTTGCATTGAAAACATATGATGTTTAATGAGTGACTCACCATGACTAGAAAGAGAAATCTTGATGAAAAATGAAATGCGGACTATTTAGAGAGAGAAAATCATCTCCTAAAATAACGAGATATATTTATTTACTGACTAAAAAATCTCAGTTCTTTTCTGCTTTATTTCTCTAAGTTTATTACCTCATCAATAAAGTCTCTACACTCCCAACAAAAGGCAACAATTTTTCAATTAATTCAAATGTTTCTTAAATCAAACTCATCCCCTATATCCTTCTATTCTCTCCCACCTATTCACTTTCCTTAGTTGGTGAAACTGTCATTGTGCTTGATATAATGGGAATATTTTCTAGTTGAAACTGGTTGCTTGGTGCTCTCTTACTACTTAACATTTGTTTACTACTTTACATTTGTTCGATGTTGTTTTGTTGAAAGTTTTTCTTGTTGATTATATTACACATGGTTTATTCAGTCATTACATTTTGCTTTGATTTTTTGAGCAATTTTTATTTTTAGTATTCATGTATGAATGGAATGCTTGTTTTTAACAGGCGGTAAACAATTTGAGAGCCAATGCTGCTAGTATATCCCGAGTTAGCAATGCAAAAGTAGAGGTTCCTGTAACAGTAGATAAATCTAAACCTTCACAATCTTTAGATATGCAGAACACAAAATCAAAGCAATCAACAGAATTGCCCAAAGCTCAACCTCGGTCATCATCTGTGCTCCCTCCAAATTTTTTTGATGTAAATGAGAACAAAAAGATAAATAAAGGTGCGTACGAATTTTTTAAATATATCTATTATCTCAGTTTAATTTTCTACAGAGTAAGATCAAATTTTGGCTGAATGATTTATGTAGAATAGAACTTGATATGTCTTGTTTTTGGTTTCGTATGCATAGCCCAGAGGTATATGGGAGGTTCAATGTAAATATATTCTTTTTGTTCTTTTTTGCTCATTCATTTCCATACTAAATTACCAATTTTTATTCATTTATTGCGGTTGAAATTAATGGTTGTGTTGTTCAAGTTTGACGGCATTAATAATCAAGTTGGTTCGTGTTTGATAGGCTTGGTATTTTGTTTGTTGGTTAATTTGTCTTTGTGCTCAAACACCACTTTTTATTTGTAAAAAATGTAAGGTACATATTCTCCAAGGTCACCCAGTCTTCCATTTTTGCTAGACCAAACATTTATCATTCCTTGTTGTATGCAATGCCTTGTGTTTGGATTAAGCTTTAGTATTGTCTAATTTATGCGGTGCACTTTTGGCAGGGGTAACTCTGCAGAATAGATCAGCAAGTTTTGCTCAAACTCAGATCGAGTTCTCAAACATGGACTCCGACAGAGTTGAATTGGCAAATGGTAAACTTGCAGAGTCAGAGAATATACCACCAGCCAAAGAGCTTTATCAGAAATCAACTAAGGCTCCTCCATCGGAGACTCAGTCTCTACCAGAAGGCTTCTTTGACGATAAAGAAGCTGATTTACGAGCACGCGGTGTGAAGTTAGTCAAGCCTGATATTAAGTAGGTTCCTTCATCTCTAGTTTAAAATAATTCAAAAAAGTCAGGTTTTTACGGAATTTTTTTTTCTTCTTTCTAAAACATGAGATTCTCACGTTGAAATCATGTAGAGTTACATAGATTGAAGGGTGTAGCTTTCGGTTGGGGTTTAGATTTTGAATATAAAAAAAAGAATGCCATGGAGAAGAAAACGATTAGGTTGCATGAGAGTAGGAAAAATACCTTGAAAATGCCTCTTGGTCTAATAAACAGGGACCAACAAAGAATGCCTTTTGTCAATCCTGATCGTTATTGCTTCTTATGGGTTTAGAATTAGATATAATCTAGTTTGAAATTTTTGTTAAATGGTCAGAGATGAATACAAGGAATTCGAAAAGTCGATCCAAGATGATCTGCTAGATGTGGACAATCGTTTGGAGGAGGAGGAGGTTCGATTGCTTATGATTTTTCAATAGTCTCAACTCTCAAGTAGTCTCTAGTTTTATCTTTTGCATTGGATGTTCTTGTAAATACCAAATTTAACTTAATTTATTGCTATGAATCGCAGTTTGATGCTGCAGAAATGATAGAAGAAGCCGAATCTGTAGAACAAAAGTGAGTTCTATAATCTCATTCATTGATTTTCTTCTGGTATCTTGTCTTGAACCTTGTTGCCCTGATACATATATGACTAACAGGACTTACAGAGAGAAAGTAGAAATATTGAGGAGGAAGAAAACAGAACTGAAGGCTGCTAGGCTTGCAAAACGTACTAGAGTTTCAGAGCCTAGTCGAGATGAGTCATCTAGTGACGTCGACGACGACGACGACGATGATGACGGCTTTAGAAACTTTGCAGTTGATTGGAGAGCTCAACATTTGTAAGATTTTCTTCCTTTATATGAAAGATGAGATAATCAACAAAGAGGATTTCTGCCATCGAAGAGAATCTCCCATGTTTGTTTGAGAAATGGTGTTGATGAAGTGATTAAAGTTAAAAGAATCTTAAAAATCTTTGTAATTTTACTTGGAATTTATTATAGTGTTAAGGTTAGATTTCAGCTTCTATGAGACAAAATTAATATTTACAACTGTACAAATTAATGCAAAGGGTTTTTAATAATTTGGCGTGGTGAGCTAAGTAGACAAGTGAATGTATGACAAAATACCTAATTCTTGCTTTTAGACATTAAATTCATTAATTGGTACTAGGTGTGTTTATGGTCTGGTTTGGTTTGATTTTGTATGGAATTGAACCGAACTAGCCAAGATCAGTTTCAGTAAATTTGAATCCAAAATCTGATTTTTTAGTGCAAGAACCTAATCACAACTGAATCTGATATACCTGTTTGGTTTCAGCTTCGTTGCAAATTCAAAAATAGAATCAAAATAGAGAATGATGTTAAAGAAAATTTGTTTAGAAATTTGAGAAATAAATTTAATATCTTTCCAATTATGATAAATTAAATTTTCAAATATCTTAACTAAACTTAACTCAAAATTTTATTCTCGTGATCTTCAATTATTTTTACTTTTATTCTTTATTAGTAATATAAAATTAAAAAGAGAAATTATCGATTTGAACACTGTACTATACACGTTTTTTCAATTCGGCCCCTATACTAAAAAAACCGACAAACCGAACCCTGTAATTTGATTCTGTTATCAATTTTGACCTTCTATCAACAATTTCATAAAATCCTCATTGAAAAAACTACCAAACGATTTTAGATTCAGTTGCAATTTTTACCACATGTTCATTACTTAATGAGAAGATAATCTAGGAATTTTCGTGATTTTTTAACATATCTACGATTTATTATAATTTTATTTTAGTATTATTTAAAAATATTATAATAAATCATACAAGTTTTACAAAATTACGAAAATTTTTCTATTATCTACCCATAATATGGTGAACATCTAGAAAAAGTTTCAAATAAATCCAATATCGTTTGGTATTTGTTTAAATTAATCTCAGTTTCTTCTTTATTTTATAAATTAATTTTAAAAAAAATACCAAATAATATTTGATTTATTTGAAAACTTTTCTACATATTCAACCTATCATGGGTAGATAATAGAAAAAGTTTCAGGATTTTCTAAAATTTGTATGATTTATTATAATATTTTTATAAAATACTAAAATAAAATTTCAATAAATCGTACATGTGTTAAAAAATCACGAAAATTTTTAGATTATCTTCTCATTAAGTAGTGAACATGTGGTAAAAATTTCAAGTGAATCTAAGATCGTTTGTTAGTTTTTTCAATGAGAGTTTAATGAAATTATTGATAGAAGGTCAAAACTGATAACAGAATCAAAGTACAGGGTTCGGTTTGCCGGTTTTTTTAGTACAGGGGTTGAATTGAAAAAACGTGTATAGTACAGGATTCAAATCGATAATTACCCAATTAAAAATTAAACATGACTAACTATATTAAATGTTGGACGACCTGGACTTCATTCGATTATATTATTAATCAAAATCAAAATCTGACTTTTTTTACATAAGTATTAGAAAATATTAAATTAACTAGACAAGTTGTCACATGATATTGCAATATCTCCATAAGAAAACAATTTTTTTCCACTTCACTTTGATAAATAATCATATGCAATGAGCATGCAAACGACTTTAACTAACAACAATATCATCTTACAACAACAAACTTTACATAGAACAAAGATAAATATTAAAGAAAGAGTCAAATATTATAATTTATCTCGAGTTAGATATTTTTCGTCTATCAAACGATTTTATCATATTTGGGCTGAAATTGTTGATTTTCTTCCATGGTTTTTATTTCAAACCGTTCCAACCGAGATAGACAAAATCATACCATATACAAAACAAAGAATAATACATGTTCATAGTAAATCACTTTATTATAGTAGTTTCATTTAAGTTTGAGATTTTCTTTACTGTATGTTCACAGCCAATAACATCTACATTGCCTCAGCTTTGCCCTAATCAATTGTTAATTAATTTCGCAATGTTTTTACTTCAATGTCTTACTAACTAGGTTTTGAAAACCTGTCTAAAACCTCTAATCATATTTAAACAATACGTCTATGCCTTTTGGCGACCAATGTCGTCACTATTGGACGTCTCCTCTTGTTGACTATTACTCTATTTTGGTGGACACATCGATCTGTGATGACATCATCTTATAACAGCTAACTTTACATTAAAAAAATGACAAACATTAACGAGAGAGTCATCAACAATAATTTATCTCGAATTAGATATCTTTTGTCCATCAAACCATTTTATTATATATGGTTTTCAACCAAGATAGACAAAGTTATAACATGTACAAAACAAAGGTATGAATAAGAGAGAGTGAAAGTGTACAAAAGTTTGATCATGCCACGATAATATTTTACGATATAATGTGTCAACGTTTGCATAATCACTAATTTATCAAAGAATGAATTGGTTGAAATTGTTTAGGGCTTCCCATTAAAATTGTATTTATAATTATTTACCTAAACTCGTCTATTTTTTTTAATTTGTTAAATGGACAAATACTTTAATACATTAAAATATGATACAACAAATATATGTTATTTAAATAAATACTGCTACATTTACTTTGTTATTTTACTATCTAAATATAATTGTTCAAGTAACAAATATTGTCTGGTGCAATTATTAAGGGTGGCCAAGACCGGACCGGACCGGACCATGGACTGAGAACCAGACCGAACCGACAGTTTTGGTCCCAAGGGGATGGACCACGGTCCGAGATCCCTAGAACCGAATAGAATCAGTCAGCGGTCCTCAGTCCACAGCTTGAATTCCCAAAGAATGGGGACCAGACCGAACACCGAACTTAAACCAAATTCAGTTCGGCTTCGAGTCTTCAGTTCACTCTCACTCGCCAGATTCCACATTCCAGAATCCAGACGCCCCTGCTTGAATCCCTAACAGGCGAACACTCGAGTCCCGACCTCTGAACACTCGACCTCCGAGAACCCGACCTTCGTGTTGACTTAATTGATGTTTAAGTCTAAATATGTTTTTGATAATGTGTGTTTATGATAATATAATTTGATTATGTTTATTAAATGAGAAGTATGAATTTTGCATTTGTGTTTTTAATCTGTTGGAAATACCCTTGATAAAGGTATTTTAGTATCTAATGCGTGTGATTAAGCGTACAGGGCTGAAATATATTAAATAATTTAAATCAGACTTCCGGTCACAAAACGACAAGAGCGGAGTCGTTTACAAGTTACTATACCGGCCACAAAACGACAAAGGCGGATGAGAAAATGGAATTACTCCACCGCTCGCTAGACGACAAGGCGGATAAGCTAAAATGAAGAAGTCCACCGCTCGCTAGACGACAAGGCGGATGAGCTGAAACGAACTACTCCACCGCTCACTAAACGACAAGGCGGATGAGTAAATGGAATTACTCTTCCGGCCGCTAAACGACAAAGGCGGATGTGTCAACCAAGTTACTCTACCGGTCACAAAACGACAAAGGCGGAAGATATCTTTGACCTAATCAAACGTCAGCGTTTTAAAGCTTCATCTTCCGGTGCCGGTTCAAGCGTTTTACAGCTTCATCATTCGATAGCGGTCCAAGACTAAATCAACTTCGTCTTCCGCCAGAATTCAAATTAGCCGCGAAGCTACAGTGACGTCGTTTTCAGCCATAACTCCAGAACATTAATGGCAACGACGACTTGCAATTACAAACGGCAATGGCCACCTGAAAATGTACGAACTGCTCCAACGGTAACAAAGTTTCTATTATTGGATAAGGAGCATTTAAGTCAAGCCGATTTTGCAGACAGAGTATTTAAGCTAAAGTTAGAGCTTGAAGAAACAACTTTTGCCAATTTGAATCCTGAGCCCTAATCTGCGAATATCATACTCTGAAAAATCTGCTACCTACATCTCTCTCTATTCCAAAAACTTGAGATTCTGTTTTGAGAGGTTGTAGATTACTAATCTGTGTCTTAATTCTGAAAAACTTGTAAGGCAGTGGATTGACGCCCGTAAAGATCAATCCAGGATTGTGTAAGGCTGTGGATTGAAGCCCGTAAGTTCGATCAGTTTTTTCTCGTTGAGGAGAAGTAAGGAATCTTCAAGGAGGTGCCTTGGAGCGTGGACGTAGGCAGTTTGGCCGAACTACGTAAAAATACTGGTGTCAAATTTCTCTCTCTCTCTCTTTTCATTATATTGATTACTTGTGTTAAATCTATAAGTTTAATCAAGAGAGAAATTGGTTAGATTAGAAATTAAAATTAAAAAGGGTCTAATTCACCCCCCCTCTTAGACAATACCGATCCTACAATTGGTATCAGAGCAAGGTATACCTTTGTCTAAGTTGTTTTTTTTTAAACACTCTGTGTGATATAAACCATGGCATTCAATACAAACTCCTCACATATTGAGGGTCAATCCATTTCTCGTCCACCACTGTTTGATGGCAGTGATTATGTTTATTGGAAAGCGAGAATGAGAATATTCATTCAAGCTATGGACTATGAGATCTGGAATATAATAGAATATGGTCCATTTAAAGCCATGAAAACTGTAGATGGCCAAAGTGTCCCTAAGATTTCCACTGATCTAACTGAGTCAGATAAGAGAAATCTAAGCCTTAATGCTAAGGCGATAAACACCCTGTATTGTGCCTTAAATAGAGATGAATTTAATAGGGTACAAGGGTGTGAAAGTGCTCAAGAAATCTGGCACTTATTAGAGGTTACCCATGAGGGAACAAATCAGGTAAAAGAGAGTAAATTGAATATGCTTGTACATGAGTATGAGTTATTTTCTATGCCAAAAGATGAATCTATATCTTCTATGTTTACAAGGTTTACTAACATTACCAATGGCTTAAAAGCTCTTGGTAAATCATATTCTTGTGAAGAACAGGTCAGGAAGATTCTTAGATGTCTTCCAAGAAGCTGGCAGCCAAAGGTGACTGCCATACAGGAAGCAAAGGATCTCAAGATTCTAAAACTTGAGGAACTCCTTGGATCTCTTATGACACATGAGATCACGATGAGGTCAAACGAGAAGGAAGATCTCAAGGAGAGGGAAGCTACAAAAAGAAAAGATATTGCAATGAAAGCTTCCTCAAGTAAACAAGACCTGTCTGAGGAAGAAGAAGAAGAAGAAGATGATGAAGATATCGCTCTCATTACAAGGAGGTTCAGCAAATTCCTCCAGAGAAAAAGATTGCAAGGAAGGAGATTTCCAAAGGGTGAAAAATCCCAAAAGGAGAAGGAAATCACCTGCTTCGGGTGTGGAAAACCTGGCCATATGAAAGCAGACTGTCCACAAGCAAAGAAATATCCCAAGAAGTTCAAGAAGAAGGCCATGAAGGCAACTTGGGATGAAAGTGAAGGCGACACCTCCTCTTCTGATGATGAAGAAGTTGCAAATCTGTGCTTTATGGCACACGAAGAAAAGGTTAGTACTTCTTCAAGTATTCTAAGTGATAGCGATAGTGATAATGAAGAAGGTGAACTAATTGATGCCTTTAATGACTTGGTCAAACAATTTGGCATGCTTAAATCTAAGTATAACATGTTGAAAAAGGAAAATGCAGGGTTGTTAGAAAAGCATGTGAAAGAAGTAGATGTGCATGAAAAGGAGATTACTGAACTTAAGAAGAAAAATGAGTCGTTGAATAAACTGGTTTTGTGGTTCTCAAATGGTAGCAAGAACTTAACATTGCTAATAGGGAACCATAGAGCTACTCATGATAAAGCAGGTCTAGGCTATGATAAGTTCAACAAAAGAAAAGTTTTTAAGAATTTCTTTGTTAAACCGTCTACTTGTCATACTTGTAATGAAGTAGGACATAAATCCTTTGAGTGTCCATTAAAATTAAACAGTATGAAATCTGGCAGTAAATTACAGTGGGTTCCCAAAGGAACCAGACCTAACACTAGGACCCAAAAGATTTGGGTACCTAAGAAGACCAATTGATTACTGTTTTGCAGGTTGAGTGCTCTCCTGGAAAGAACCAGTGGTATCTCGACAGTGGATGTTCGAGGCATATGACAGGAGACTCAACCATGTTTGCTGCTGTCAACAAAAAGAAAGGAAGTGTCACTTTTGGTGGAAACCAAAAAGGCAAAATTGTTGGCATCGGCAATATAGGTAACAGTTTTAATCCTACTATTGAAAATGTGCTTTTAGTTGAGGGATTAAAACATAATCTGCTTAGTATTAGCCAGTTATGTGATAAAGGATATGAAGTGATTTTTAAATCAAACTCTTGTTTAATTAAAGATGCATCAAATGACAAATCTCTGTTCACTGGCTATAGAAAAGAAAATATCTATATAATTGACTTGGATATTATTGAGCATGTTGATGAAAAATGCTTTGCTGTTAACTCTTCTCTTGATTCTTGGATTTGGCATAGGAGATTAGGACATGTAGGGATGGATACCTTAGCTAAGATTACTAAGGAGAATTTAGTTAGAGGTATTCCTAAGATATCCTTTGAGAAGGATAAAATCTGTGAAGCTTGTCAAATGGGCAAGCAGATCAAAAGTTCTTTTGCATCAAAGAATGCAATCTCCACTTCTAAGCCTCTCCAACTCCTTCACATGGACCTCTTCGGTCCTTCAAATGTTGCTAGTCTAGGTGGTAAATTCTATGCTTATGTCATTGTTGACGACTTTTCTAGATTTACCTGGGTATTTTTTCTAAAGTCTAAGGATGAGACTTTTGATACCTTCTCCAGCTTTAGGAAACGAGTTCAAAATGAAAAGGAGCTCACCATTGTTGCTATTCGTAGTGATCATGGTGGAGAGTTTGAAAATGAGAAATTTGAACTCTTGTGTCTCAAATATGGAATTGAGCACAATTTCTCTTCTCCTAGGACCCCTCAGCAAAATGGTGTTGTTGAGAGGAAGAATAGATCCCTCCAAGAGCTTGCTAGGACTATGCTTAATGAAAACACCCTTCCTAAGTACTTCTGGGCTGAAGCTGTTGCTACAGCTTGCTATGTACTCAATCGGGTCTCTATAAGACCTATTCTTGAAAAAACTCCCTATGAACTCTGGAATGGCAAGACTCCTACTGTTAAGTATTTTAGAGCTTTCGGTTGCAAATGTTTTATTCTTAATACTAAGGATAACTTAGGAAAATTCGATTCCAAATCCGATCTTGGAATTTTTCTAGGATATTCTTTGACCAGTAAAGCTTACAGAGTTTTCAATAGGAGAACTCTTGTTGTTGAGGAATCTGTTCATGTCAATTTTGATGAGACTCCTCAGCCATTAATGTATGTGGATGAGGATGTTCCCTTGGAAAAACAACTGGATTCCCTTTCCTTAGAAAAGCCTACAGATCCCATTCAAGAAGAAAAATCTTTAGAACCTTCTTCTATTTCTCATGATATAGTTTCTGTCAAGGATGAAAATCCTGCTCTTCCTAGAGATTGGAAATTCATCAAAGACCATCCATTAGATGAAGTCTTAGGTGATCCTTCATTAGGAGTTAAGACTAGATCCTCTCTTAGGAATCTCTGTGCCCATGTGGCATTCATTTCACAAGTAGAGCCTAAGAAATTTGAAGAAGCCGAGATTGATGAAAATTGGATTTTGGCCATGCAAGAAGAATTAAATCAATTTGAAAGGAGCAAGGTATGGGAACTTGTTCCAAGGCCTAAGGATCATCCCATTATTGGAACCAAATGGGTTTATAAGAATAAATTGGATGAAAATGGGATTGTTGTGAGAAACAAGGCTAGACTAGTTGCTAAGGGGTACTCTCAGGAAGAAGGGAATTGATTTTGAGGAATCTTTTGCCCCTGTAGCTAGATTAGAGTCAATTAGGATGCTCCTTGCTTTTGCTTGCTACAAAAACTTCACACTCTTTCAAATGGATGTAAAGAGTGCATTCTTAAATGGTTATATTACAGAAGAAGTTTATGTAGAGCAACCTTTAGGTTTCGAAGCCTTTGATAAACCCGACCATGTCTACAAACTTAGAAAAGCTCTCTATGGTCTTAAGCAGGCTCCTAGAGCTTGGTATGATAGATTGAAGAACTTCCTTGAAGAAAGAAATTTCAAAAAGGGTAATTCTGATTCAACTCTATTTACCATGCAAAAGGATGCAGACATCTTGTTAGTTCAAATTTATGTCGATGACATTATTTTTGGATCAACAAATGTCAAAATGTGTAATGAGTTCTCTTCCCTCATGCAAAGTGAATTTGAAATGAGTATGATGGGGGAGTTAAAGTTTTTCTTAGGATTCCAGATTAGTCAATCTCCTGATGGAATTTTCTTCTGTCAAGAAAAGTATATTAAGGAACTCCTTAAGAAGTTTGGGTTAGACTCTGTCAAACCTTCTAAAACTCCCATGAGTACCACTACTAAATTGGACAAGGATGAAAATGGTATAAATGTGGATATCAAGAAATACCGTGGTATGATTGGATCTCTTTTATATCTGACTGCAAGCAGGCCAGATATACTCTTTAGTGTTTGCCTATGTGCTAGATTCCAGGCTGCTCCTAAGGAATCTCACTTAACTGCTGTCAAAAGGATTTTTAAATATTTAAGTGGGACACCTGACTTAGGTTTGTGGTATCCTAAAGGTACTTCTTTCGATCTGATAGGATATTCTGATTCTGACTATGCTGGTAGTCTTATTGATAGGAAGAGCACAAGTGGCACGTGTCAATTCTTAGGAGAATCACTAGTTTCCTGGTATTCTAAGAAACAAAATTCTGTTGCATTGTCAACTGCTGAAAGTGAATATATTGCTGCAGGCAGTTGTTGTGCACAAATGCTTTGGATGAAACAAACTTTGGAAGATTACAATCTGTTTTATGATAGGATTCCTATTCGGTGTGATAACACCAGTGCAATTAATATTTCCAAGAATCCAATTCAGCACTCTAGAACAAAACACATAGATGTCAGATATCACTTTATTAGAGATCATGTTCAAAGAGGTGATATTTCTTTAGAGTTTGTTAATTCTGTAGATCAATTGGCAGATATCTTTACAAAACCTTTGGATGAGAAAACCTTTTGTGGTATTAGAATAAGATTAGGTCTTCTCAAGTATGAGAAACGTTAAGTTTCTCTTCTAATTTTTTTCTGTCTTTAATATACACATCCTCCGGTTTTTTTTTTACTATTCACCGGAAGATGTAGATCACTCTCAGACCGGATGATATATTTCTAATCTGCCAACACGTGTCATCAATCGGACAATATTAGTTTTACACGTGTGGTTTCATCTTGTCGGGCGTGGTTCTCTCTCTCGTTTAAACTTGGTTTCCTCTCCGAAACGCTTCATCTTTCGCGCCCTTGCCGTAAATTCTCTATAGCCAACCCTTTCTCTCTAGGTCATCTTCGCAAAATTTCTCCAATGGAACAAGCTCGTGAACATGATCATCTCGCTTCGTCGTCTCGAGGTAATGCTGGACCACAGCAAAAGAAAGCCAAACTCAATCCTCGTCCGGCACGTGTGCTCCCTCGGGCGAATAGTTGGCCGTCTCTCTATTTTCTAAATGAGGCTGCTGAAATCAGGTATCACGGCGATTTTAAGGATAAGAAGTTGATTCCTGGTCGTGGTATGTTTCCCGACGAGCTTGTATCTCTAAACATTGTAGCACCCCTGACAGATATTGGATTAATAGGACTGTTTGAAGTTGAATCTTTCTATTTTCCCTCAGCCATTAGGATGTTTTATGCCAATCTCAGCTATACCTCTGACCACTCTATCATTTCAAGCTATGTGCGTGGAAAAACCATTGAACTCACCTCCCAATCCATCAATGCGCTTTTGGGCTATCCCCATTTGGATCAACATCCCAAAATTTATTCCATAGGGCAAGATACTCCATTTCTAAGACTTCCTGATGGCCAACAATTCTTAAAAGAGATTGCTCTTGATCCGCACAATATTCCCAATCCTTTAAAGAGCAAACATTTAACAATTAGAGCTCGACTTCTCCATCAAATGATCTGCTACAATGTTCTTCCTAAGGGTGGTCATTATGATGACATTAGCAGCATGGAGCTTGTTATTCTATATGCCATCTATATGAAGGAACCTGTTGACATTGGATACATCATTTTGAGACGAATGATTCAGAGCGTTTCTTCAAGCCCATCTACCTCTTTTCCCTATAACCTCCTTCTCATGAAGATTTTTGAGAAGTTTCAGGTTGAATTCCCTGATGATGAGGATCCCATATGTCTGAAAACAACCAGCTACTACTCCAAAGACACTTTGACCAGGATGGGAATTAAGAGAAATCGTCAAGGGACTCTTGTTCTGGATCAGTCCAAGAAGGGGACTGCTAAGGTCAAAGCTGCCAGAAAAGGCAAAAAGGACGTGGGTTTGGATGAGGAATCATCTGTTCAAGAAGGTGGTGGTGATTCTGAGATCCCTGCCTTTGATATTTCCCCTCCTAGTCCCCGGGTCACACGGCCTATACTTCCTCCACCAGTGCCCAGCCGCCGTGCCCCTCCTCCAAGGACTAGTCACCCTACTCCTTTAGCTTCAGCTAATCCCTTTGAGGCTATTTCTGCTCCCTCTGCACCTAGTAATCCTTCCCCTCCTTCCCCTTCACATTCTCTCTTTCTGCCCTCTCAGCCTGCTCTTCCTTCCACCTCTCCGGTGTTTCGAGCCATTTCCTCTATCATCAAATATGGTCCACCAGTTCCTTCCACTTTACCCACTCTGCCTCCACCTGCTTCCTCTGTGTCCCCCTTGCCTGCAGCACATATGGACCCTGCTCAGGCTGCTGTTACTCAAAGGGGGAAAAGAAAACTTATTCTGGCAGAGGAGTCTGATCAGGATGATGTTGTTGAGACTGCCATCTCAGCTCCTGATATTCCTCCTTCATCCTCTTTGTTGTTGCCTTCCATGCCTGCCTCTGCCCCTCTGTCTCCTGTTGCTCAATCTCCTCCATCTGCACCGATACTACCTCCCACAATTCCACTTATGTCTCAAGACCTTCCCCCTGCTCCAATAGTCTCCCTGCCTCTTTCAGTCCAAGTGACTTCACCACTCCCAACTGTCACTCCTGCCACTCCCATATTATATCAAAGGAGATCTACTATCAGTATGGAGCAGTATACGGAGTTGAAGTCCAGCATTGACAAACTCAAGGCTGACTTTGACTTGTCCATTGAGTCCAAGATCAATCAACTCAAAGCGGATTTGCTCGAAGCTGCAGTTGTGGAACGGGGTCAAATGGATCAAAAATGGGACAGGCATACCAAGATTTTCTCTCGTGACCTTAAGGCTCTTTCATCTAAAGTTGAGGCTCTTTGCCCTGTAGCACATATTCCTCTCAGACCCTCTGAGCCTACATTTGAAGACCTCCTCCTTCCTTTTTCCCGACCAGAGGTTGTTGCAGATTCTCGAGTGATGCCTTTGGATCTACAGCAGTTTGAACTGGCATTCTCTACCCCTGCTGCTCCTTCTGTACAAGTGCCATCCTTCGAGCCCTCCAGTCCAATGGTTGCATCTCCTAGTGCTTCTCTGGTAGAGCCTTCATCTCCTGTTGCTCCTCCAATCGAGCCTTCTCCAAGTCAGGATCTGGTGGTTTCTCCAGAACCATCTCCCATTGTTAATACCTGTACGGACTTGGTGATCTATCAGGAACCTCTACCTCGTGATCTTGCTACACTTCAAGCTCGGGTGGATGCCTTTTTCAATCCTCCCCTCACATTGCCTTCTTGGGCTGTTCATGCTTTTTGGAAGCATTATTTAGATTCCTGTCATAGGAGATAATTTACTTTTTTCTATATACATTTTTTTTTGTTCTGGACCTCTATTGTTGAATGCAAAGTTTTCTGCTGACTTTCTCTGTTTATTATTTTTTGATAATGTCAATGGGGGAGAAATGTGAGAAATGAGAAATGAAATGTTCTTTGATTTAGTTCTGCATATACTCTCTGTTTGATTTTCTTAAATAAGCTGCATATATTATGGGGGAGCTTAGATTATGGGGGAGTTATACTTAATCAAATTTTAATAGGTTGTCATCATCAAAAAGGGGGAGATTGTTGACTTAATTGATGTTTAAGTCTAAATATGTTTTTGATAATGTGTGTTTATGATAATATAATTTGATTATGTTTATTAAATGAGAAGTATGAATTTTGCATTTGTGTTTTTAATCTGTTGGAAATACCCTTGATAAGGGTATTTTAGTATCTAATGCGTGTGATCAAGCGTACAGGGCTTAAATATATTAAATAATTTAAATCAGACTTCCGGCCACAAAACGACAAGAGCAGAGTCGTTTACAAGTTACTATACCGGCCACAAAACGACAAAGGCGGATGAGTAAATGGAATTACTCCACCGCTCGCTAGACGACAAGGCGGATAAGCTAAAATGAAGAAGTCCACCGCTCGCTAGACGACAAGGCGGATGAGCTGAAACGAACTACTCCACCGCTCACTAAACGACAAGGCGGATGAGTAAATGGAATTACTCTTCCGGCCGCTAAACGACAAAGGCGGATGTGTCAACCAAGTTACTCTACCGGTCACAAAACGACAAAGGCGGAAGATATCTTTGACCTAATCAAACGTCAGCGTTTTAAAGCTTCATCTTCCGGTGCCGGTTCAAGCGTTTTACAGCTTCATCATTCGATAGCGGTCCAAGACTAAATCAACTTCGTCTTCCGCCAGAATTCAAATTAGCCGCGAAGCTACAGTGACGTCGTTTTCAGCCATAACTCCAGAACATTAATGGCAACGACGACTTGCAACTACAAACGGCAACGGCCACCTGAAAATGTACGAACTGCTCCAACGGTAACAAAGTTTCTATTATTGGATAAGGAGCATTTAAGCCAAGCCGATTTTGCAGACAGAGTATTTAAGCTAAAGTTAGAGCTTGAAGAAACAACTTTTGCCAATTTGAATCCTGAGCCCTAATCTGCGAATATCATACTCTGAAAAATCTGCTACCTACATCTCTCTCTATTCTAAAAACTTGAGATTCTGTTTTGAGAGGTTGTAGATTACTAATCTGTGTCTTAATTCTGAAAAACTTGTAAGGCAGTGGATTGACGCCCGTAAAGATCAATCCAGGATTGTGTAAGGCTGTGGATCGAAGCCCGTAAGTTCGATCAGTTTTTTCTCGTTGAGGAGAAGTAAGGAATCTTCAAGGAGATGCCTTAGAGCGTGGACGTAGGCAGTTTGGCCGAACCACGTAAAAATACTGGTGTCAAATTTCTCTCTCTCTCTCTTTTCATTATATTGATTACTTGTGTTAAATCTATAAGTTTAATCAAGAGAGAAATTGGTTAGATTAGAAATTAAAATTAAAAAGGGTCTAATTCACCCCCCCTCTTAGACAATACCGATCCTACACTTCGAACACCCGACCTGCAAGTTGCAGTCCTCGGATTCGGTCTCCCCTGCTCCAAACTCCGACCCCCCGAGTTTCGACTTGTCGAGCGAGCTATAGAATTCTCGAACACCCGACCTCCGACTTCAGAGTTGCGACTTCCGAGCTTCAGAGTTTCAACTTATCAGTTATCCCTGTCCACTGCTCTGTGCTCCCTGCTCCAATTCGGCTTGGCGTTGCTCGTGCTCTATAGTTTGTCCACAGGCACAGTCCATTGTCCATTCATGTCTCCTACTCAGCTACTCCTCACAACTCAGTGCTCACTGTATGTTTGTGAATTGTGATATTTAGTTGTGTACTGCTTAAATTGTGTAATTTAATTGTGAATTGTACTCACTGTATGTACTGCTATTTAGATTTTTAGGTTGTTTTAATTATGTAATTTTATGTTTGTGACTTTGTGGAAGACTCTTCAGAATTGTTGACCGAAAATATTTTGATTTTTATTTGCTATTTAGAATTTTAAATTATTTTTATTGTGTAATTTTATGTTTGTGACTTTGTGGGAGACTCTTCAAAACTGTTGACCGAAAGTAATGTGATTTTTGTTTGTTGTTTAGAATTTTAGGTTGTTTTTATTGTGTAATTTTATGTTTGTGACTTTATGTTTGTAACTTTGTGGGAGACTCTTGAGAACTGTTGACCGAGAGCATTGTGATTTTTGTTAGCTGTTGATTCATGTGTTGTTTGTTGGCTGTTAATTAATGTTGTGAGTTGTTTGTTCAATGTGCTTTTACTCTATTGTAGGATGGATCTTTCCGAAAGTGAAAGTTTGCATGTGGAATCGAAAAAATCTAAGTCTATGGCTTGGCTTCAATTCAGTAAGGTACCAGGAACAGATCAAGCAAAGTGTAATTATTATGAAAAAATATATGCAGCACACCCGACGAAGAATGAGACTTCAAGTATGATAAAGCATATCAAAGTATGCAAAAAGTATTCATGAAATGTAGACAATATGCAACCAACTTTGTCCTTTAAAACTGTTGAGAGCAAGAGTGCTAGTATACCAATATTTACTATGATAGGTGCTAGAGAATATCTAGCTAAGATGATTATAATCGATGAATTGACATTGAAAGTGATAGAAGGAATTGGTTTCAATACATTTTGTCTATATCTAAATCCAAAGTTTATTATGTCATCTCGAAGGACAATAACAAAAGATATTCAAGACATATTTCAGAAAGAAAAACAAATGTTGAAGAAGTACTTTTTTTAACATCACAGAGGGTGTGTTTAACTACTGACATGTGGACTTCTATTCAGAATTTAAATTACATGGTGCTGACATGTCATTTCATTGATCAAGACTGGCATGTGCAAAAGAAGATTTTAAATTTTTGTTTGATTCTGAACCATAAGGGTGAAACCATTGGTAAGGAAGTTGAAAACCATTTGCTTAAGTGGGAGCTTGAAAATGTTACCACCATCACCGTTGACAATGAGTCATCCAATGACGTCGCTATCTCTTATTTGACGAAGACAATTAGAAATTGGAAGGGGTTGATTTTAAACGGCGATTATATGCACATGCGTTGTTTTGCACATGTCCTGAATTTGATCGTTTCTGACGGTTTGAAAGAACATTAAACGACCATAGCCTGAGTAAGAAAAGTTGTTAAGTACGTAAGGTCTTCTCCGGGAAGATTGCAACAGTTTAAAGCCTGCGTTGATACAGTGAAAATTATTTGCAAATGTAATTTGTCGTTCGACGTTCCTACTCATTGGAACTCAACTTATTTGATACTGATAATAGCTTAGAAGGTTGAAGCGGCATTTGAAAAACTTGCAAATAATGAAAGCTCTTTTGTGCAAGAAATGAGAGTGGAAGATACACCCACAATGGAAGATTGTGGATACATTCGAGAATTTATTAAATTCTTAGAGACATTTTATAAAATGACACTTCATGTTTCTGCTTCTCTGCATATTACAGCAAATATGTACGTAGGCGAAGTTTGCAATTTGAAGATTGCTATTGAGAAATATGGTAATGGCGAGAATATAACTCTAAGAAGAATGGCCAACGAGATGATTAAAAAATTTGACAAATATTGAGGATCATTTGAAAAAATAAATATGTTTGCTTATGTTGCACTTGTTCTTGATCCAAGCTGCAAAATAAATTTTTTACGGGATTGTTTAAACATTTTATTTGGAAGTGAAAGAGCTGTAGAATACATAAAACAAGTAGAAAATATAATTCAAAAGTTGTATACAGAATATCAAGGTGATACAACCAATGAAGACCAGCCTCCTAGCAGTAATAGTCAACAAATGTCTCTAAAATCAATGAGTTTTTAGTCGCAAGTTTGTTCAAGTGCAGTGTACTCTATGTTTTATAATCCGAACAATTCTTCTGAGATAGATGATGAAACTACTGAGTCAGAGATTGATTTATATTTGTCTGAAAAGTTAGAGATTGTTAAAGATAGTTCTGGCATTTTATCGTGGAGGAAGAGACACTCCGAGAAATATCGAATTTTGAGTGTCATTGCGAATGACATATTGATCATTCCAATTTTTACGGTGGCGTCAGAGTCTGTTTTTAGTTGTGGTGGTCGTGTTCTTGACGCTTTTCGCAGTTCTCTAAGCCAACAAAGTGTTGAAGCTCTGATATGCTAACAAAATTTGATCAAAACTTTCAATCCTTTTAAAGTTTCTACAAATGATTTAGAAGATAGTAGTACTACGACATTGACACCTATACAAGAAGGTTCGAACATTCTAATATTTATATGTTTTACATGTTTATCTCTAAATTAATGATTAACTAATGTCTTCCTCTTCAATATTTTCATTTTGCAGATGTCGTTGACAGTGACCCTTCCGATGGTAATTTTCTAGAAGTACAAGATGACATATCATTGACTTGTTATTTAGATTGATTGTTTGGTTGCTGTCATGAAATTGACTATGTACTTGGATTAATTATTTAGATTGTACTTTTAAGTTTTTACAGGGGGGGGGGGGGGGGGGGGGGGGGGGGGGGGGGGGGGGGGGGGGGGGGGGGGGGGGGGGGGGGGGGGGGGGGGGGGGGGGGGGGGGGGGGGGGGGGGGGGGGGGGGGGGGGGGGGGGGGGGGGGGGGGGGGGGGGGGGGGGGGGGGGGGGGGGGGGGGGGGGGGGGGGGGGGGGGGGGGGGGGGGGGGGGGGGGGGGGGGGGGGGGGGGGGGGGGGGGGGGGGGGGGGGGGGGGGGGGGGGGGGGGGGGGGGGGGGGGGGGGGGGGGGGGGGGGGGGGGGGGGGGGGGGGGGGGGGGGGGGGGGGGGGGGGGGGGGGGGGGGGGGGGGGGGGGGGGGGGGGGGGGGGGGGGGGGGGGGGGGGGGGGGGGGGGGGGGGGGGGGGGGGGGGGGGGGGGGGGGGGGGGGGGGGGGGGGGGGGGGGGGGGGGGGGGGGGGGGGGGGGGGGGGGGGGGGGGGGGGGGGGGGGGGGGGGGGGGGGGGGGGGGGGGGGGGGGGGGGGGGGGGGGGGGGGGGGGGGGGGGGGGGGGGGGGGGGGGGGGGGGGGGGGGGGGGGGGGGGGGGGGGGGGGGGGGGGGGGGGGGGGGGGGGGGGGGGGGGGGGGGGGGGGGGGGGGGGGGGGGGGGGGGGGGGGGGGGGGGGGGGGGGGGGGGGGGGGGGGGGGGGGGGGGGGGGGGGGGGGGGGGGGGGGGGGGGGGGGGGGGGGGGGGGGGGGGGGGGGGGGGGGGGGGGGGGGGGGGGGGGGGGGGGGGGGGGGGGGGGGGGGGGGGGGGGGGGGGGGGGGGGGGGGGGGGGGGGGGGGGGGGGGGGGGGGGGGGGGGGGGGGGGGGGGGGGGGGGGGGGGGGGGGGGGGGGGGGGGGGGGGGGGGGGGGGGGGGGGGGGGGGGGGGGGGGGGGGGGGGGGGGGGGGGGGGGGGGGGGGGGGGGGGGGGGGGGGGGGGGGGGGGGGGGGGGGGGGGGGGGGGGGGGGGGGGGGGGGGGGGGGGGGGGGGGGGGGGGGGGGGGGGGGGGGGGGGGGGGGGGGGGGGGGGGGGGGGGGGGGGGGGGGGGGGGGGGGGGGGGGGGGGGGGGGGGGGGGGGGGGGGGGGGGGGGGGGGGGGGGGGGGGGGGGGGGGGGGGGGGGGGGGGGGGGGGGGGGGGGGGGGGGGGGGGGGGGGGGGGGGGGGGGGGGGGGGGGGGGGGGGGGGGGGGGGGGGGGGGGGGGGGGGGGGGGGGGGGGGGGGGGGGGGGGGGGGGGGGGGGGGGGGGGGGGGGGGGGGGGGGGGGGGGGGGGGGGGGGGGGGGGGGGGGGGGGGGGGGGGGGGGGGGGGGGGGGGGGGGGGGGGGGGGGGGGGGGGGGGGGGGGGGGGGGGGGGGGGGGGGGGGGGGGGGGGGGGGGGGGGGGGGGGGGGGGGGGGGGGGGGGGGGGGGGGGGGGGGGGGGGGGGGGGGGGGGGGGGGGGGGGGGGGGGGGGGGGGGGGGGGGGGGGGGGGGGGGGGGGGGGGGGGGGGGGGGGGGGGGGGGGGGGGGGGGGGGGGGGGGGGGGGGGGGGGGGGGGGGGGGGGGGGGGGGGGGGGGGGGGGGGGGGGGGGGGGGGGGGGGGGGGGGGGGGGGGGGGGGGGGGGGGGGGGGGGGGGGGGGGGGGGGGGGGGGGGGGGGGGGGGGGGGGGGGGGGGGGGGGGGGGGGGGGGGGGGGGGGGGGGGGGGGGGGGGGGGGGGGGGGGGGGGGGGGGGGGGGGGGGGGGGGGGGGGGGGGGGGGGGGGGGGGGGGGGGGGGGGGGGGGGGGGGGGGGGGGGGGGGGGGGGGGGGGGGGGGGGGGGGGGGGGGGGGGGGGGGGGGGGGGGGGGGGGGGGGGGGGGGGGGGGGGGGGGGGGGGGGGGGGGGGGGGGGGGGGGGGGGGGGGGGGGGGGGGGGGGGGGGGGGGGGGGGGGGGGGGGGGGGGGGGGGGGGGGGGGGGGGGGGGGGGGGGGGGGGGGGGGGGGGGGGGGGGGGGGGGGATTTCGATGTTGATTTAGGTTCTAGATACATTTTAATGTTTGATAGTTGCATTTAGTTTGTATGTTACCTATTAGTTTTTTTTTTTTTTTTTTTTTTTTTTTTTTTTTTTTTTTTTTTTTTTTTTTTTTTTTTTTTTTTTTTTTTTTTTTTTTTTTTTTTTTTTTTTTTTTTTTTTTTTTTTTTTTTTTTTTTTTTTTTTTTTTTTTTTTTTTTTTTTTTTTTTTTTTTTTTTTTTTTTTTTTTTTTTTTTTTTTTTTTTTTTTTTTTTTTTTTTTTTTTTTTTTTTTTTTTTTTTTTTTTTTTTTTTTTTTTTTTTTTTTTTTTTTTTTTTTTTTTTTTTTTTTTTTTTTTTTTTTTTTTTTTTTTTTTTTTTTTTTTTTTTTTTTTTTTTTTTTTTTTTTTTTTTTTTTTTTTTTTTTTTTTTTTTTTTTTTTTTTTTTTTTTTTTTTTTTTTTTTTTTTTTTTTTTTTTTTTTTTTTTTTTTTTTTTTTTTTTTTTTTTTTTTTTTTTTTTTTTTTTTTTTTTTTTTTTTTTTTTTTTTTTTTTTTTTTTTTTTTTTTTTTTTTTTTTTTTTTTTTTTTTTTTTTTTTTTTTTTTTTTTTTTTTTTTTTTTTTTTTTTTTTTTTTTTTTTTTTTTTTTTTTTTTTTTTTTTTTTTTTTTTTTTTTTTTTTTTTTTTTTTTTTTTTTTTTTTTTTTTTTTTTTTTTTTTTTTTTTTTTTTTTTTTTTTTTTTTTTTTTTTTTTTTTTTTTTTTTTTTTTTTTTTTTTTTTTTTTTTTTTTTTTTTTTTTTTTTTTTTTTTTTTTTTTTTTTTTTTTTTTTTTTTTTTTTTTTTTTTTTTTTTTTTTTTTTTTTTTTTTTTTTTTTTTTTTTTTTTTTTTTTTTTTTTTTTTTTTTTTTTTTTTTTTTTTTTTTTTTTTTTTTTTTTTTTTTTTTTTTTTTTTTTTTTTTTTTTTTTTTTTTTTTTTTTTTTTTTTTTTTTTTTTTTTTTTTTTTTTTTTTTTTTTTTTTTTTTTTTTTTTTTTTTTTTTTTTTTTTTTTTTTTTTTTTTTTTTTTTTTTTTTTTTTTTTTTTTTTTTTTTTTTTTTTTTTTTTTTTTTTTTTTTTTTTTTTTTTTTTTTTTTTTTTTTTTTTTTTTTTTTTTTTTTTTTTTTTTTTTTTTTTTTTTTTTTTTTTTTTTTTTTTTTTTTTTTTTTTTTTTTTTTTTTTTTTTTTTTTTTTTTTTTTTTTTTTTTTTTTTTTTTTTTTTTTTTTTTTTTTTTTTTTTTTTTTTTTTTTTTTTTTTTTTTTTTTTTTTTTTTTTTTTTTTTTTTTTTTTTTTTTTTTTTTTTTTTTTTTTTTTTTTTTTTTTTTTTTTTTTTTTTTTTTTTTTTTTTTTTTTTTTTTTTTTTTTTTTTTTTTTTTTTTTTTTTTTTTTTTTTTTTTTTTTTTTTTTTTTTTTTTTTTTTTTTTTTTTTTTTTTTTTTTTTTTTTTTTTTTTTTTTTTTTTTTTTTTTTTTTTTTTTTTTTTTTTTTTTTTTTTTTTTTTTTTTTTTTTTTTTTTTTTTTTTTTTTTTTTTTTTTTTTTTTTTTTTTTTTTTTTTTTTTTTTTTTTTTTTTTTTTTTTTTTTTTTTTTTTTTTTTTTTTTTTTTTTTTTTTTTTTTTTTTTTTTTTTTTTTTTTTTTTTTTTTTTTTTTTTTTTTTTTTTTTTTTTTTTTTTTTTTTTTTTTTTTTTTTTTTTTTTTTTTTTTTTTTTTTTTTTTTTTTTTTTTTTTTTTTTTTTTTTTTTTTTTTTTTTTTTTTTTTTTTTTTTTTTTTTTTTTTTTTTTTTTTTTTTTTTTTTTTTTTTTTTTTTTTTTTTTTTTTTTTTTTTTTTTTTTTTTTTTTTTTTTTTTTTTTTTTTTTTTTTTTTTTTTTTTTTTTTTTTTTTTTTTTTTTTTTTTTTTTTTTTTTTTTTTTTTTTTTTTTTTTTTTTTTTTTTTTTTTTTTTTTTTTTTTTTTTTTTTTTTTTTTTTTTTTTTTTTTTTTTTTTTTTTTTTTTTTTTTTTTTTTTTTTTTTTTTTTTTTTTTTTTTTTTAGGGCTAAGGATTCAAATTGGCAAAAGTTGTTACTTCGTGCTCTGAGCTCTGCTTAAATACTCTGTATCCTTTTTGCTTCACAGAATTGAATGCTTCTACTAGAAATGGATAAAAGTTACCGTTGGGAAGCATCCGTACTGAAAGCAGATGTCCGTTGCATTTAGGGTCGCTGTTCGTCGTCGCCATTAAAGCTCTGGAGTTAATGTTGAAAACGACGTCACTGTAGCTTCGCGGCTAATTTGAATTCTGGCGGAAGACGAAACTGTTTTGTAGTCTTGAACCGCCATCGGAAGATGCAACATAAGAATCTTGAACCGGCATCGGGTAAGAAAGCGTTAAGCACTTGAACCGGCATCGGATAAGAAATTGTAAAACACTGTCGGATGATTAAATCGTAGATGTCTTCCGCCTTTGTCGTTTAGTGACCGGAAGTGTATTCTGCTTTACTCATCCGTCTTGTCGTTTAGCTATCGGTGAAGAACTTCGTTTTGCTTATCCGCCTTGTCGTCTAGTGGCTGGAAGAGTAATTCCATTTACTCATCCGCCTTTGTCGTTTAGCGAGCGGTGGAGTACTTTGCTTTGCTTATCCGCCTTGTCGTCTAGTGGCTGGAAGAGTAATTCCATTTACTCATCCGCCTTTGTCGTTTAGCGAGCGGTGGAGTACTTTGCTTTGCTTATCCGCCTTGTCGTTTAGTGACCGGTAGACTTAGACAATAAACACGACTCCGCTCTTGTCGTTTAGTGACCGGTAGACTTAGACAATAAACACGACTCCGCTCTTGTCGTTTAGTGACCGGTAGACTTAGACAATAAACACGACTCCGCTCTTGTCGTTTAGTGACCGGAAGTGTATTCTGCTTTACTCATCCGTCTTGTCGTTTAGTGACCGGTAGACTTAGACAATAAACACGACTCCGCTCTTGTCGTTTAGTGACCGGAAGTGTATTCTGCTTTACTCATCCGTCTTGTCGTTTAGTGACCGGAAGTGTATTCTGCTTTACTCATCCGTCTTGTCGTTTAGTGACCGGAAGTGTATTCTGCTTTACTCATCCGTCTTGTCGTTTAGTGACCGGTAGACTTAGACAATAAACACGACTCCGCTCTTGTCGTTTAGTGACCGGTAGACTTAGACAATAAACACGACTCCGCTCTTGTCGTTTAGTGACCGGTAGACTTAGACAATAAACACGACTCCGCTCTTGTCGTTTAGTGACCGGTAGACTTAGACAATAAACACGACTCCGCTCTTGTCGTTTAGTGACCGGAAGTGTATTCTGCTTTACTCATCCGTCTTGTCGTTTAGTGACCGGAAGTGTATTCTGCTTTACTCATCCGTCTTGTCGTTTAGTGACCGGAAGTGTATTCTGCTTTACTCATCCGTCTTGTCGTTTAGTGACCGGAAGTGTATTCTGCTTTACTCATCCGTCTTGTCGTTTAGTGACCGGAAGTGTATTCTGCTTTACTCATCCGTCTTGTCGTTTAGTGACCGGTAGACTTAGACAATAAACACGACTCCGCTCTTGTCGTTTAGTGACCGGTAGACTTAGACAATAAACACGACTCCGCTCTTGTCGTTTAGTGACCGGAAGTGTATTCTGCTTTACTCATCCGTCTTGTCGTTTAGTGACCGGTAGACTTAGACAATAAACACGACTCCGCTCTTGTCGTTTAGTGACCGGAAGTGTATTCTGCTTTACTCATCCGTCTTGTCGTTTAGTGACCGGAAGTGTATTCTGCTTTACTCATCCGTCTTGTCGTTTAGTGACCGGAAGTGTATTCTGCTTTACTCATCCGTCTTGTCGTTTAGTGACCGGTAGACTTAGACAATAAACACGACTCCGCTCTTGTCGTTTAGTGACCGGTAGACTTAGACAATAAACACGACTCCGCTCTTGTCGTTTAGTGACCGGTAGACTTAGACAATAAACACGACTCCGCTCTTGTCGTTTAGTGACCGGAAGTGTATTCTGCTTTACTCATCCGTCTTGTCGTTTAGTGACCGGTAGACTTAGACAATAAACACGACTCCGCTCTTGTCGTTTAGTGACCGGTAGACTTAGACAATAAACACGACTCCGCTCTTGTCGTTTAGTGACCGGAAGTGTATTCTGCTTTACTCATCCGTCTTGTCGTTTAGTGACCGGAAGTGTATTCTGCTTTACTCATCCGTCTTGTCGTTTAGTGACCGGTAGACTTAGACAATAAACACGACTCCGCTCTTGTCGTTTAGTGACCGGTAGACTTAGACAATAAACACGACTCCGCTCTTGTCGTTTAGTGACCGGTAGACTTAGACAATAAACACGACTCCGCTCTTGTCGTTTAGTGACCGGAAGTGTATTCTGCTTTACTCATCCGTCTTGTCGTTTAGTGACCGGAAGTGTATTCTGCTTTACTCATCCGTCTTGTCGTTTAGTGACCGGAAGTGTATTCTGCTTTACTCATCCGTCTTGTCGTTTAGTGACCGGAAGTGTATTCTGCTTTACTCATCCGTCTTGTCGTTTAGTGACCGGAAGTGTATTCTGCTTTACTCATCCGTCTTGTCGTTTAGTGACCGGTAGACTTAGACAATAAACACGACTCCGCTCTTGTCGTTTAGTGACCGGTAGACTTAGACAATAAACACGACTCCGCTCTTGTCGTTTAGTGACCGGAAGTGTATTCTGCTTTACTCATCCGTCTTGTCGTTTAGTGACCGGAAGTGTATTCTGCTTTACTCATCCGTCTTGTCGTTTAGTGACCGGAAGTGTATTCTGCTTTACTCATCCGTCTTGTCGTTTAGTGACCGGAAGTGTATTCTGCTTTACTCATCCGTCTTGTCGTTTAGTGACCGGTAGACTTCATCAAAAACAAATTTAGACTTAAACATCATTTAAGTCAACAATCTCCCCTTTTGATGATGACAATCTAAAAATTGATTATATATACTCTCCCCCCATAATCCTAGCTCCCCCACAATATATGCAGTATATCCAGTTACTGATGCATACTTTATTCATAACTAGCATTCAGAATTATTACTTGCTAAACACGCTCAATCAAATATGCAATAATGTGCAATCTGTTCAGAACTTAATCAAATAAATTTCTCATTCAGTAATAAACCATTCTCCCCCATTGACATTATCAAAAACAGGTGAAGAAACAATGCATTCAACACAGGGGAAAGGAATAGAAGAGATTAAGAGAAGGTTAGATCAGAGTATATGTAGTAACAAGTAATGTAGTCTGTAAAAGAAGGTTAAACTAAGAACTGAAAAGCATCACTTTTTGAAGAAATTTAGATAACGAATCCAAAAGGCTGTCTGAAGCCAAAAGGAACGGCACGATTGGACTGAAAAAGGCATCCACAAGAGCTGAAACCAGAAGCAATGTCACTAGGAAGGAGGGGAGGTTGATAGACGATCATTGCCTGGCAGGGAGAGGGTTCCGGCTGTTGAGCAGCAGATGGAGACGGTCCTTGATAGACCACCAGGTCTAGACAGGGAGGTTCAACAGAAGGACCAGTAGAGATATCCATTGGACTAGCTGACTCCTGAGATGGCTCACGAACAGGAGGAGGATTAAATTGAAGTTCAGCCTCCTGAAGATCCAAAGGCATCAGACGACTATCTTCGGCAACCTCAGTCCGGAAAAAGGAAGGACAAATTCTTCAAAGGTAGCTATTGGAACACTTGCAGAGCTAGAGGGAGCAGGGGCCGGAACAGGTTCAGGGGTTAATGCAGTAATTGAAGAACGAAGAGTTTCAAGTTCCTGAACAACCATTCTCCGATCAGCATCCAATTGCTGAGTCACTGATCCAAGACCAGTACTAAGAGTGGCAATGGAGGTGTAAAATCCTTGGTCTGAGTCTCAACTTGAGACTGAAGAGCCTTAAGGTCACGGGAGAAAATTGTTGTATGCCTGTCCCACTTGTGATCCAGTTGACCCCTTTCCACAACAGAAGCTTCATGCAAAGCTGTTTGGAGTTTACTGATCTTAGACTCAAAGTCTGACCTTAAATTTTCAAGACCTGTCTTCAACACAGTGAATTGGTCTTCGCTAAGTGTAAGTCTTCGTTGATAAAGAACAGGAGAGACCGAAGGAGGAGCAGGACGAGGTGCAGGTGGACTTAAAGGAGCAGTTGGACGTAGAGGGGCAGTTGGACTTGGAGGTGGAGATAGTGCTGGAGCTTCGGGAGTGACTGGGGAAGGTAGAGAGGGAATCAAAGGGGATGTTGGAGGAGAGGATTGACCTACAGGAGATAGAGGGGCAGTTGGACTTGGAGGTGGAGATAGTGCTGGAGCTTCGGGAGTGACTGGGGAAGGTAGAGAGGGAATCAAAGGGGATGTTGGAGGAGAGGATTGACCTACAGGAGATAGAGGGGCAGTTGGACTTGGAGGTGGAGATAGTGCTGGAGCTTCGGGAGTGACTGGGGAAGGTAGAGAGGGAATCAAAGGGGATGTTGGAGGAGAGGATTGACCTACAGGAGATAGAGGGGCAGTAATAGGCAGTGTAAGCATTAACAGAGAGGAGGAAGGGGCTAAAGGTGGAGAGGATAGTTGGACTGGAGGTGGGATGGAGGATGCCAAAAAGGCATGTGGAGGAGACGTATGTGGAGCAGATGTTGCCTCAGAGGGATTGGCTGGAGAGTGAGGAGCACGGCGTCGGGGCACAATTGGAGGAGGTCGAGTGCGAGTGACCCGAGGACGAGGAGGGGATACATCAAAGGCAGGGATCTCAGAATCACCACCACCTTCTTGAACAGAGGATTCATCATCCAAAACCACGTTCTGTTTTCCTTTTCATTTTGCAGCAACCATAGCAGTCCGCTGCTTGGACTGATCCAAAACCAATTTCCCTTGACGAGTCCTCTTAATTCCCAACCTAGTCATAGTTTCTTTGGAGTAGTAGCTTGTTTCTTTGAGAAGGGGTAGGATGCTCATCCGCAGGGAATTCAATCTGAATCTGCTGAAAGATCTTCATCAGAAGGAGATTATAGGGAAAGGAGCAGAGGAGCTTGAAGAGACACTCTGAATCATTCGTCTCAAAAGGATATATCCAATGTCAATCGGGGCCTTCATATAAATGGCATAAAGAATAACCAAATCATGCTGCTAACTTCATCATAATGACCACCCTTTGTAAGACATTATAGCAGATCATTTGGTGAAAAAGACGAGCTCGAATGTTTAATGTTTGCTCTTTAAGGGATTGGGAATGTCGTTGGATCAAGAGTAATTTCGCTTAAAATTGTTGACCATCTGGAAGTCTGAGAAAAGGAAGATCTGTCCTATGCCAAAAATTTTCTTGTGTTGATCCAAAGGGGGGGCGCCTAGAATCTCATTATGAATTGAGAGGTTAGGACTATGTTTTTGCCATGCACCTAGCTCGAAATGTTGGCATATCAGAAGGATAGCTTAGATTAGCATAAAACATCCTAATGGCAGAGGGGGAAAAGAAAGACTCAACCTCAAACAGCCTCATAATCCACATCAGTTAAGGGGTTGTACAATGTTTAGAGGACTAACTCGTTAGGAACCATACCACGTCCTGGAAGCAAAAACTTCCCTATCCTTAAAATCGCCGTGGTATCGGATGTCGGGCAGCCTCGGTTAGGGAAATAGAGCGACGGCCAAGCTGTCTGTTCGAGGGGAAAACTCGTTCGGGGCGAACATTGTGTTTGGCCTTTCTTTGAGGTGGTGATCAGTAATCACCTCTTGCGACAAGTGCAAGGATGATCATCAGACTCATCAGCCATTGGAAAGGCTTTGCGATACTCATCAGCCATTGGAAAGGCTTTGCGATACTCATCAGCCATTGGAAAGGCTTTGCGATACTCATCAGCCATTGGAAAGGCTTTGCGATACTCATCAGCCATTGGAAAGGCTTTGCGATACTCATCAGCCATTGGAAAGGCTTTGCGATACTCATCAGCCATTGGAAAGGCTTTGCGATACTCATCAGCCATTTAAAAAAAAAAAAAAAAAAAAAAAAAAAAAAAAAAAAAAAAAAAAAAAAAAAAAAAAAAAAAAAAAAAAAAAAAAAAAAAAAAAAAAAAAAAAAAAAAAAAAAAAAAAAAAAAAAAAAAAAAAAAAAAAAAAAAAAAAAAAAAAAAAAAAAAAAAAAAAAAAAAAAAAAAAAAAAAAAAAAAAAAAAAAAAAAAAAAAAAAAAAAAAAAAAAAAAAAAAAAAAAAAAAAAAAAAAAAAAAAAAAAAAAAAAAAAAAAAAAAAAAAAAAAAAAAAAAAAAAAAAAAAAAAAAAAAAAAAAAAAAAAAAAAAAAAAAAAAAAAAAAAAAAAAAAAAAAAAAAAAAAAAAAAAAAAAAAAAAAAAAAAAAAAAAAAAAAAAAAAAAAAAAAAAAAAAAAAAAAAAAAAAAAAAAAAAAAAAAAAAAAAAAAAAAAAAAAAAAAAAAAAAAAAAAAAAAAAAAAAAAAAAAAAAAAAAAAAAAAAAAAAAAAAAAAAAAAAAAAAAAAAAAAAAAAAAAAAAAAAAAAAAAAAAAAAAAAAAAAAAAAAAAAAAAAAAAAAAAAAAAAAAAAAAAAAAAAAAAAAAAAAAAAAAAAAAAAAAAAAAAAAAAAAAAAAAAAAAAAAAAAAAAAAAAAAAAAAAAAAAAAAAAAAAAAAAAAAAAAAAAAAAAAAAAAAAAAAAAAAAAAAAAAAAAAAAAAAAAAAAAAAAAAAAAAAAAAAAAAAAAAAAAAAAAAAAAAAAAAAAAAAAAAAAAAAAAAAAAAAAAAAAAAAAAAAAAATTGCTAATTGATCTGCAGAATTAACAAACTCTAAAGAAATATCACCCCTTTGAACGTGATCACGAATAAAGTGAGTATCTGACATCTATGTGTTTTGTTCTAGAGTGTTGAATAGGATTTTTAGAAATGTTAATAGCACTGGTGTTATCACACCGAATAGGAATCCTTTCATAAAACAGATTGTAATCTTCCAAGGTCTGTTTCATCCAAAGCATTTGAGCACAACAACTGCCTGCAGCAATATATTCACTCTCAGTAGTTGACAGTGCAACAGAATTCTGTTTCTTAGAATACCAAGACACTAGAGATTCACCCAAAAACTGACATGTGCCACTAGTACTTTTCCTATCACTAAACTACCTGCATAGTCAGAATCTGAGTAGCCAATCAGATCAAAAGAAGTGCCTTTAGGATACCATAATCCTAAGTCAAGAGTCCCACTTAAATATTTGAAATTCTTTTGACAGCAGAGAGATGAGACTCCTTAGGGGCAAGCCTGAAATCTAGCACAAGACAAACACTAAAGAGTATATCTGGCCTACTTGCAGTCAGATATAGCAGAACCAATCATACCACGATATTTATTAATATCAACATTTATTCCTTTTTCATCTTTATCCAATTTAGTTGTGGAACTCATGGGAGTCTTGGAAGACTTGACAGATTCTAAACCAAATTTCTTAAGGAGTTCCTTAATATACTTTTCTTGACAGAAGAAAATTCCATCAAGAGATTGACTAATCTGGAATCCTAAGAAAAACTTTAACTCCCCCATCATACTCATTTCAAATTCACTTGCATGAGGGAAGAAAACTCATTACACATGTTGACATTGGTTGATCCAAAAATAATGTCATCGACATATATTTGAACCAGCAGAATGTCCTTATCCTTTTGCATGGTAAACAGAGTTGAGTCGGTGTTACCCTTTTTGAAATTCCTTTCCTCAAGGAAATTCCTCAATCTGTCATACCAAGCTCTAGGAGCCTGCTTAAGACCATACAGAGCTTTCAAAAGTCTATACACATGATTAGGTTTAGCATAGTCTTCAAATCCTAGGGGTTGTTCTACATAAACTTCTTCCTGAATATAACCATTTAAGAATGCACTCTTTACATCCATTTGGAAGAGTGTGAAGTTTTTGTAGCAAGCATAGGCTAAGAGCATCCTAATGGATTCTAATCTAGCTACGGGTGCAAAGGTTTCCTCAAATCTATTCCTTCTTCTTGATTGTAACCTTTGGCAACTAGCCTAGCCTTATTTCTGACTACTATCCCATTTTCATCTAGTTTGTTCTTGTAAACCCATTTAGTTCCAATAATGGGATGATCCTTAGGCCTTGAAACAAGTTCCCATACCTTGCTCCTTTCAAATTGATTTAGCTCCTCTTGCATAGCTAAAATCCAGTAATCATCACTCTCGGCCTCCTCAAACTTCTTAGGTTCTACTTGAGATACAAATGCCACATTGGCACAGAGATTCCTAAGAGAGGATTTAGTCTTAACTCCTAAAGAAGGATCACCTAAAATTTCCTCTATTGAATGATTTCTAATATATTTCCAATCTCTAGGAAGATCTGCAGATTCAGCTTTGACAGGAACTATATCAAGAGAAGTAGAAGAGGGTTCTAAAGGTTTTTCTACTTGAATGGAATCAGTAGGTTTTTCTAAGGAAAGAGAATCCAGTTGTTTGTCCAAAGTATCATTCTCATCCACATTGATAATTGGTTGAGGATTCTCATCAAAGTTCACATGCACTGATTCTTCTACAACTAAAGTTCTCTTATTGAAAACCCTATATGCTTTACTGGACAATGAATAACCAAGAAAAATTCCAAGATCGGATTTGGAATCGAATTTTCCTAGGTTGTCCTTAGTGTTAAGAATGAAGCATTTACTACCAAAGGCTCTAAAAAACTTAACAGTAGGTGTTTTGCCATTCCAAAGTTCATAGGGAGTTTTCTCAAGAATAGGTCTTATGGAGACCCGATTTAGAACATAGCAAGCTGTAGCAACAGCTTCAGCCCAGAAGTATTTGGGAAGGGAATTCTCGTTAGCATGGTTCGGGCAAGTTCTTGGAGTGATCTATTTTTCCTCTCAACAACACCATTTTGCTGAGGGGTTCTAGGAGATGAAAAGTTGTGCTCAATTCCATGTTTGAGACACAGGAGTTCAAATCTTTCATTTTCAAATTCTCCACCATGATCACTACGAATAGCAATAATGGTGAGCTCCTTCTCATTTTGAACCCTTTTCCTAAAACTAGAGAAGGTGTCAAAAGTCTCATCCTTAGACTTTAAAAAGAACACCCAAGAAAACCTAGAGAAGTCATCTACAATGACAAAAGCATAGAATTTTCCTCCTAAGCTTGCTATATTAGAAGGACCGAAGAGGTCCATGTGAAGGAGTTGGAGAGGCTTAGAGGTAGAAATTGAATTCTTAGAAGCAAACGAACTTTTGATCTGCTTGCCCATTTGACAAGCTTCACAGACTTTATTTTTTTCAAAGGATATCTTAGGAATTCCTCTAACTAAGTTCTCCTTAGTAATCTTAGCTAAGGTATCCATCCCTACGTGTCCTAATCTCCTATGCCAGATCCAACAGTCATTAGAAGAATTCACAGCAAAACATTTTTCAATACTACAATCAATATCATCAATGTCAATGACATAAATATTTTCTTTCCTAAAGCCAGTAAAGAGAATTTTGCCATTTGCAGCATCTTTAATTATGCATGAATCTGATTTAAATATATTACTTCATAACCTTTGTCACATAATTGACTTATGCTAAGCAAATTGTGTTTTAACCCATCAACTAATAAAACATTTTCTATAACAGAATTGATAGGGTTACCTATGTTGCCAATGCCAACAATTTTGCCCTTTTGGTTTCCACCAAAAGTGACACTGCCCTTTTTCTTGTTGACAACAGCAAACTTGGTTGAGTCTCCCGTCATATGCCTTGAACAACCACTGTCAAGGTACCACTGATTCTTCCCAGGAGAGCTGTCAACCTGCAAAACAGTGATCAAGTAGTCTTCTTAGGTACCCAAATCTTTTGGGTCCTTGTGTTAGTCTTGGTTCCTTTAGGAACCCACTGTAATTTGCTACCTGGTTTCATACTGTTTGTTTTGAAAGGACATACAAAAGATTTATGTCCTACTTCATTACAGGTATTGCAAGTAGTTGGTTTGACAAAGAGATTCTTAAAAACTTTTCTCTTATTGAACTTGTCATAGCCTAAACCTGCTTTATCATGAGTAGCTCTATGATTCCCTATTAGCAGTGTTAAGTTCTTGCTACCATTTGAAAACCAAAGAACAAGTTTATTCAAGGATTCATTTGTTTTCTTTAGTTCAGAAATTTCCTTTTCATGCAGGTTACTTCTTTAGTATGCTTCTCAATTATACTTGCATTTTCCTTTTTCAGAGTATTGTATTTGATCTTTAGCATGCTAAATTGTTTTACCAGATCATTAAATGCATCAATCATATCCCCATCTTCATCAGATTCACTATCACTTAAGGAAATGCTAACCTCATTCTCGTGTGCCATAAAGCAAAGGTTGGCAACTTCCTCATCTTCTGAAGAAGAGGTGTCATCTTCACTTTCATCCCAAGTAGCCTTCATGGCCTTCTTCTTAATTTCTTGGGATACTTCTTTGCTTGTGGACAGTCTGCCTTCATATGACCAGGCTTTCCACATCCGAAGCAGGTGATTTCCTTCTCCTTGTTAGATTTCTCACCCTTTGGAAATCTTCTACCTTGCATTCTTTTCTTTGGAGGAATTTGCTGAACCTCCTTGTAATGAGGGCTATATCCTCATCATCTCCTTCTACATCTTCCTCAGATTCATCAGGTTTGCTTGAAGAGGCTTTGAGGGCTATGTCCTTTTTCTTGGAGATCTCCTTTTCCTTGAGATCCTCCTTGTCATTTGCCCTCATTGTGATCTCATGTGTCATGAGAGATCCAAGGAGTTCCTCAAGTTTTAGAATCTTGAGATCCTTTGCTTCCTGTATGGCAGTCACCTTTGGCTGCCAGCTTCTTGGAAGACATCTAAGAATCTTTCTGACCTGTTCTTCACAAGAATATGATTTACCAAGAGCTTTTAAGCCATTGGTAATGTTAGTAAACCTTGTAAACATAGAAGATATAGATTCATCTTTCGGCATAGAAAATAACTCATATTCATGTACAAGCATATTTAATTTACTTTCTTTTACTTGGTTTGTTCCCTCATGAGTAACCTCTAATAAGTGCCAAATTTCTTGAGCACTTTCACACCCTTGTACCCTATTAAATTCATCTCTATTTAAGGCACAATACAGGGTGTTTATCGCCTTAGCATTAAGGCTTAGATTTCTCTTATCTGACTCAGTTAGATCAGTGGAAGTCTTGGGAACACTTTGGCCATCTACAGTTTTCATGGCTTTGAATGGACCATATTCTATATTGTTCCATAGCTCATAGTCCATGGCTTGAATGAATATTTCATTCTTGCTTTCCAGTAAACATAATCACTCCCATCAAAGAAGGGAGGCCTATTTGTAGCTTGACCTTCTCCGTGTGTGAAGTTAGTGTTGAATGCCATAGCCATTGTAAATATCTATCAAACAGTGATTAAAAATCAGCTTAGACAATGATAACCTTGCTCTGATACCAATTGTAGGATCGGTATTTGTCTAAGAGGGGGGTGAATTAGACTTTTTAAAACTTAATTTAGTAATTGATATAATTTCTCTCGATTTGGCTAAGTGCTAACAGCAGTCAAACAAATAAAGTAAAGAGCAAGAGAGGAATTGACACACGAGTTTTAACGTGGTTCGGCTCAACCCAGCCTACGTCCACGCTTCAAGGTTCACCCCTTGAAGATCCTTAACCTTCTCCTCGAGAACAACCAGATCGGAATTTCGGGCTCCGATCAACTGCCTTTACACTTCAGGATTATACTTCACGGGCGATAATCCACAGCCTTTACAGATAATTTGAGTTTGTAAAAGAAAGTACAGACTACACTCTCACAGGATCTAAAATCTCAAGTTTGAATAGAGAGAGGTAGACAAAATCAGTACAGAGTATGAATGAGATTCGTAGATTAGGGCTAAGGATTCAAATTGGCAAAAGTTCTTACTTCGTGCTCTGAGCTCTGCTTAAATACTCTGTATCCTTTTTGCTTCACAGAATTGAATGCTTCTACTAGAAATGGATAAAAGTTACCGTTGGGAAGCATCCGTACTGAAAGCAGATGTCCGTTGCATTTAGGGTCGCTGTTCGTCGTCGCCATTAAAGCTCTGGAGTTAATGTTGAAAACGACGTCACTGTAGCTTCGCGGCTAATTTGAATTCTGGCGGAAGACGAAACTGTTTTGTAGTCTTGAACCGCCATCGGAAGATGCAACATAAGAATCTTGAACCGGCATCGGGTAAGAAAGCGTTAAGCACTTGAACCGGCATTGGATAAGAAATTGTAAAACACTGTCGGATGATTAAATCGTAGATGTCTTCCGCCTTTGTCGTTTAGTGACCGGAAGTGTATTCTGCTTTACTCATCCGTCTTGTCGTTTAGCTATCGGTGAAGAACTTCGTTTTGCTTATCCGCCTTGTCGTCTAGTGGCTGGAAGAGTAATTCCATTTACTCATCCGCCTTTGTCGTTTAGCGAGCGGTGGAGAACTTCGTTTTGCTTATCCGCCTTGTCGTCTAGTGGCTGGAAGAGTAATTCCATTTACTCATCCGCCTTTGTCGTTTAGCGAGCGGTGGAGTACTTTGCTTTGCTTATCCGCCTTGTCGTTTAGTGACCGGTAGACTTAGACAATAAACACGACTCCGCTCTTGTCGTTTAGTGACCGGTAGACTTAGACAATAAACACGACTCCGCTCTTGTCCGTTTAGTGACCGGTAGACTTAGACAATAAACACGACTCCGCTCTTGTCGTTTAGTGACCGGTAGACTTAGACAATAAACACGACTCCGCTCTTGTCGTTTAGTGACCGGTAGACTTAGACAATAAACACGACTCCGCTCTTGTCGTTTAGTGACCGGTAGACTTAGACAATAAACACGACTCCGCTCTTGTCGTTTAGTGACCGGTAGACTTAGACAATAAACACGACTCCGCTCTTGTCGTTTAGTGACCGGTAGACTTAGACAATAAACACGACTCCGCTCTTGTCGTTTAGTGACCGGTAGACTTAGACAATAAACACGACTCCGCTCTTGTCGTTTAGTGACCGGTAGACTTAGACAATAAACACGACTCCGCTCTTGTCGTTTAGTGACCGGAAGTGTATTCTGCTTTACTCATCCGTCTTGTCGTTTAGTGACCGGTAGACTTAGACAATAAACACGACTCCGCTCTTGTCGTTTAGTGACCGGTAGACTTAGACAATAAACACGACTCCGCTCTTGTCGTTTAGTGACCGGTAGACTTAGACAATAAACACGACTCCGCTCTTGTCGTTTAGTGACCGGAAGTGTATTCTGCTTTACTCATCCGTCTTGTCGTTTAGTGACCGGTAGACTTAGACAATAAACACGACTCCGCTCTTGTCGTTTAGTGACCGGTAGACTTAGACAATAAACACGACTCCGCTCTTGTCGTTTAGTGACCGGTAGACTTAGACAATAAACACGACTCCGCTCTTGTCGTTTAGTGACCGGTAGACTTAGACAATAAACACGACTCCGCTCTTGTCGTTTAGTGACCGGTAGACTTAGACAATAAACACGACTCCGCTCTTGTCGTTTAGTGACCGGTAGACTTAGACAATAAACACGACTCCGCTCTTGTCGTTTAGTGACCGGTAGACTTAGACAATAAACACGACTCCGCTCTTGTCGTTTAGTGACCGGAAGTGTATTCTGCTTTACTCATCCGTCTTGTCGTTTAGTGACCGGTAGACTTAGACAATAAACACGACTCCGCTCTTGTCGTTTAGTGACCGGTAGACTTAGACAATAAACACGACTCCGCTCTTGTCGTTTAGTGACCGGTAGACTTAGACAATAAACACGACTCCGCTCTTGTCGTTTAGTGACCGGAAGTGTATTCTGCTTTACTCATCCGTCTTGTCGTTTAGTGACCGGAAGTGTATTCTGCTTTACTCATCCGTCTTGTCGTTTAGTGACCGGTAGACTTAGACAATAAACACGACTCCGCTCTTGTCGTTTAGTGACCGGTAGACTTAGACAATAAACACGACTCCGCTCTTGTCGTTTAGTGACCGGAAGTGTATTCTGCTTTACTCATCCGTCTTGTCGTTTAGTGACCGGAAGTGTATTCTGCTTTACTCATCCGTCTTGTCGTTTAGTGACCGGTAGACTTAGACAATAAACACGACTCCGCTCTTGTCGTTTAGTGACCGGAAGTGTATTCTGCTTTACTCATCCGTCTTGTCGTTTAGTGACCGGTAGACTTAGACAATAAACACGACTCCGCTCTTGTCGTTTAGTGACCGGTAGACTTAGACAATAAACACGACTCCGCTCTTGTCGTTTAGTGACCGGTAGACTTAGACAATAAACACGACTCCGCTCTTGTCGTTTAGTGACCGGTAGACTTAGACAATAAACACGACTCCGCTCTTGTCGTTTAGTGACCGGTAGACTTAGACAATAAACACGACTCCGCTCTTGTCGTTTAGTGACCGGAAGTGTATTCTGCTTTACTCATCCGTCTTGTCGTTTAGTGACCGGTAGACTTAGACAATAAACACGACTCCGCTCTTGTCGTTTAGTGACCGGTAGACTTAGACAATAAACACGACTCCGCTCTTGTCGTTTAGTGACCGGAAGTGTATTCTGCTTTACTCATCCGTCTTGTCGTTTAGTGACCGGTAGACTTAGACAATAAACACGACTCCGCTCTTGTCGTTTAGTGACCGGTAGACTTAGACAATAAACACGACTCCGCTCTTGTCGTTTAGTGACCGGTAGACTTAGACAATAAACACGACTCCGCTCTTGTCGTTTAGTGACCGGTAGACTTAGACAATAAACACGACTCCGCTCTTGTCGTTTAGTGACCGGTAGACTTAGACAATAAACACGACTCCGCTCTTGTCGTTTAGTGACCGGTAGACTTAGACAATAAACACGACTCCGCTCTTGTCGTTTAGTGACCGGTAGACTTACATTATCATATAAACACATCATCAAAAACAAATTTAGACTTAAACATCATTTAAGTCAACAATTACAACTTTAATTCTCTCTCACCGTATGAGCGACCTTAACGGGTAACAACAAAAGCATAATTCATAATTCTCATTTAATAAGCATAATCAAATTACATTATCATATAAACACATCATCAAAAACAAATTTAGACTTAAACATCATTTAAGTCAACAATTACAACTTTAATTCTCTCTCACCGTATGAGCGACATTTAACGGGTAACAACAAAAGCATAATTCATAATTCTCATTTAATAAGCATAATCAAATTACATTATCATATAAACACATCATCAAAAACAAATTTAGACTTAAACATCATTTAAGTCAACAATTACAACTTTAATTCTCTCTCACCGTATGAGCGACATTTAACGGGTAACAACAAAAGCATAATTCATAATTCTCATTTAATAAGCATAATCAAATTACATTATCATATAAACACATCATCAAAAACAAATTTAGACTTAAACATCATTTAAGTCAACAATTACAACTTTAATTCTCTCTCACCGTATGAGCGACATTTAACGGGTAACAACAAAAGCATAATTCATAATTCTCATTTAATAAGCATAATCAAATTACATTATCATATAAACACATCATCAAAAACAAATTTAGACTTAAACATCATTTAAGTCAACAATTACAACTTTAATTCTCTCTCACCGTATGAGCGACATTTAACGGGTAACAACAAAAGCATAATTCATAATTCTCATTTAATAAGCATAATCAAATTACATTATCATATAAACACATCATCAAAAACAAATTTAGACTTAAACATCATTTAAGTCAACAATTACAACTTTAATTCTCTCTCACCGTATGAGCGACATTTAACGGGTAACAACAAAAGCATAATTCATAATTCTCATTTAATAAGCATAATCAAATTACATTATCATATAAACACATCATCAAAAACAAATTTAGACTTAAACATCATTTAAGTCAACAATTACAACTTTAATTCTCTCTCACCGTATGAGCGACATTTAACGGGTAACAACAAAAGCATAATTCATAATTCTCATTTAATAAGCATAATCAAATTACATTATCATATAAACACATCATCAAAAACAAATTTAGACTTAAACATCATTTAAGTCAACAATTACAACTTTAATTCTCTCTCACCGTATGAGCGACATTTAACGGGTAACAACAAAAGCATAATTCATAATTCTCATTTAATAAGCATAATCAAATTACATTATCATATAAACACATCATCAAAAACAAATTTAGACTTAAACATCATTTAAGTCAACAATTACAACTTTAATTCTCTCTCACCGTATGAGCGACATTTAACGGGTAACAACAAAAGCATAATTCATAATTCTCATTTAATAAGCATAATCAAATTACATTATCATATAAACACATCATCAAAAACAAATTTAGACTTAAACATCATTTAAGTCAACAATTACAACTTTAATTCTCTCTCACCGTATGAGCGACATTTAACGGGTAACAACAAAAGCATAATTCATAATTCTCATTTAATAAGCATAATCAAATTACATTATCATATAAACACATCATCAAAAACAAATTTAGACTTAAACATCATTTAAGTCAACAATTACAACTTTAATTCTCTCTCACCGTATGAGCGACATTTAACGGGTAACAACAAAAGCATAATTTTTAAATATTTTATATTTTATGTAAATTTAATTTTTACTAATACATTTAACAAAAATAACTTTAAAGACAACAATAATAAAAATCACGCATAAATCAGTAATTTCAAAATTTGAGTAAATTTTCATTGGTTTTTTTTTTTTTTTTTTTTTTTTTTTTTTTTTTTTTTTTTTTTTTTTTTTTTTTTTTTTTTTTTTTTTTTTTTTTTTTTTTTTTTTTTTTTTTTTTTTTTTTTTTTTTTTTTTTTTTTTTTTTTTTTTTTTTTTTTTTTTTTTTTTTTTTTTTTTTTTTTTTTTTTTTTTTTTTTTTTTTTTTTTTTTTTTTTTTTTTTTTTTTTTTTTTTTTTTTTTTTTTTTTTTTTTTTTTTTTTTTTTTTTTTTTTTTTTTTTTTTTTTTTTTTTTTTTTTTTTTTTTTTTTTTTTTTTTTTTTTTTTTTTTTTTTTTTTTTTTTTTTTTTTTTTTTTTTTTTTTTTTTTTTTTTTTTTTTTTTTTTTTTTTTTTTTTTTTTTTTTTTTTTTTTTTTTTTTTTTTTTTTTTTTTTTTTTTTTTTTTTTTTTTTTTTTTTTTTTTTTTTTTTTTTTTTTTTTTTTTTTTTTTTTTTTTTTTTTTTTTTTTTTTTTTTTTTTTTTTTTTTTTTTTTTTTTTTTTTTTTTTTTTTTTTTTTTTTTTTTTTTTTTTTTTTTTTTTTTTTTTTTTTTTTTTTTTTTTTTTTTTTTTTTTTTTTTTTTTTTTTTTTTTTTTTTTTTTTTTTTTTTTTTTTTTTTTTTTTTTTTTTTTTTTTTTTTTTTTTTTTTTTTTTTTTTTTTTTTTTTTTTTTTTTTTTTTTTTTTTTTTTTTTTTTTTTTTTTTTTTTTTTTTTTTTTTTTTTTTTTTTTTTTTTTTTTTTTTTTTTTTTTTTTTTTTTTTTTTTTTTTTTTTTTTTTTTTTTTTTTTTTTTTTTTTTTTTTTTTTTTTTTTTTTTTTTTTTTTTTTTTTTTTTTTTTTTTTTTTTTTTTTTTTTTTTTTTTTTTTTTTTTTTTTTTTTTTTTTTTTTTTTTTTTTTTTTTTTTTTTTTTTTTTTTTTTTTTTTTTTTTTTTTTTTTTTTTTTTTTTTTTTTTTTTTTTTTTTTTTTTTTTTTTTTTTTTTTTTTTTTTTTTTTTTTTTTTTTTTTTTTTTTTTTTTTTTTTTTTTTTTTTTTTTTTTTTTTTTTTTTTTTTTTTTTTTTTTTTTTTTTTTTTTTTTTTTTTTTTTTTTTTTTTTTTTTTTTTTTTTTTTTTTTTTTTTTTTTTTTTTTTTTTTTTTTTTTTTTTTTTTTTTTTTTTTTTTTTTTTTTTTTTTTTTTTTTTTTTTTTTTTTTTTTTTTTTTTTTTTTTTTTTTTTTTTTTTTTTTTTTTTTTTTTTTTTTTTTTTTTTTTTTTTTTTTTTTTTTTTTTTTTTTTTTTTTTTTTTTTTTTTTTTTTTTTTTTTTTTTTTTTTTTTTTTTTTTTTTTTTTTTTTTTTTTTTTTTTTTTTTTTTTTTTTTTTTTTTTTTTTTTTTTTTTTTTTTTTTTTTTTTTTTTTTTTTTTTTTTTTTTTTTTTTTTTTTTTTTTTTTTTTTTTTTTTTTTTTTTTTTTTTTTTTTTTTTTTTTTTTTTTTTTTTTTTTTTTTTTTTTTTTTTTTTTTTTTTTTTTTTTTTTTTTTTTTTTTTTTTTTTTTTTTTTTTTTTTTTTTTTTTTTTTTTTTTTTTTTTTTTTTTTTTTTTTTTTTTTTTTTTTTTTTTTTTTTTTTTTTTTTTTTTTTTTTTTTTTTTTTTTTTTTTTTTTTTTTTTTTTTTTTTTTTTTTTTTTTTTTTTTTTTTTTTTTTTTTTTTTTTTTTTTTTTTTTTTTTTTTTTTTTTTTTTTTTTTTTTTTTTTTTTTTTTTTTTTTTTTTATGATAAAATAAATATATTTAATTTGCATGTGCATGAAAATTATACAAGTAGACTTTGCATGGGTTATATACCAGACAATCCACACAGAAGAAGCACCACCACAGCTCTCTCTCTCTCTCTCTCTCTCTCTCTCTCTCTCTCTCTCTCTCTCTCTCTCTCTCTCTCTCTCTCTCTCTCTCTCTCTCTCTCTCTCTCTCTCTCTCTCTCTCTCTCTCTCTCTCTCTCTCTCTCTCTCTCTCTCTCTCTCTCTCTCTCTCTCTCTCTCTCTCTCTCTCTCTCTCTCTCTCTCTCTCTCTCTCTCTCTCTCTCTCTCTCTCTCTCTCTCTCTCTCTCTCTCTCTCTCTCTCTCTCTCTCTCTCTCTCTCTCTCTCTCTCTCTCTCTCTCTCTCTCTCTCTCTCTCTCTCTCTCTCTCTCTCTCTCTCTCTCTCTCTCTCTCTCTCTCTCTCTCTCTCTCTCTCTCTCTCTCTCTCTCTCTCTCTCTCTCTCTCTCTCTCTCTCTCTCTCTCTCTCTCTCTCTCTCTCTCTCTCTCTCTCTCTCTCTCTCTCTCTCTCTCTCTCTCTCTCTCTCTCTCTCTCTCTCTCTCTCTCTCTCTCTCTCTCTCTCTCTCTCTCTCTCTCTCTCTCTCTCTCTCTCTCTCTCTCTCTCTCTCTCTCTCTCTCTCTCTCTCTCTCTCTCTCTCTCTCTCTCTCTCTCTCTCTCTCTCTCTCTCTCTCTCTCTCTCTCTCTCTCTCTCTCTCTCTCTCTCTCTCTCTCTCTCTCTCTCTCTCTCTCTCTCTCTCTCTCTCTCTCTCTCTCTCTCTCTCTCTCTCTCTCTCTCTCTCTCTCTCTCTCTCTCTCTCTCTCTCTCTCTCTCTCTCTCTCTCTCTCTCTCTCTCTCTCTCTCTCTCTCTCTCTCTCTCTCTCTCTCTCTCTCTCTCTCTCTCTCTCTCTCTCTCTCTCTCTCTCTCTCTCTCTCTCTCTCTCTCTCTCTCTCTCTCTCTCTCTCTCTCTCTCTCTCTCTCTCTCTCTCTCTCTCTCTCTCTCTCTCTCTCTCTCTCTCTCTCTCTCTCTCTCTCTCTCTCTCTCTCTCTCTCTCTCTCTCTCTCTCTCTCTCTCTCTCTCTCTCTCTCTCTCTCTCTCTCTCTCTCTCTCTCTCTCTCTCTCTCTCTCTCTCTCTCTCTCTCTCTCTCTCTCTCTCTCTCTCTCTCTCTCTCTCTCTCTCTCTCTCTCTCTCTCTCTCTCTCTCTCTCTCTCTCTCTCTCTCTCTCTCTCTCTCTCTCTCTCTCTCTCTCTCTCTCTCTCTCTCTCTCTCTCTCTCTCTCTCTCTCTCTCTCTCTCTCTCTCTCTCTCTCTCTCTCTCTCTCTCTCTCTCTCTCTCTCTCTCTCTCTCTCTCTCTCTCTCTCTCTCTCTCTCTCTCTCTCTCTCTCTCTCTCTCTCTCTCTCTCTCTCTCTCTCTCTCTCTCTCTCTCTCTCTCTCTCTCTCTCTCTCTCTCTCTCTCTCTCTCTCTCTCTCTCTCTCTCTCTCTCTCTCTCTCTCTCTCTCTCTCTCTCTCTCTCTCTCTCTCTCTCTCTCTCTCTCTCTCTCTCTCTCTCTCTCTCTCTCTCTCTCTCTCTCTCTCTCTCTCTCTCTCTCTCTCTCTCTCTCTCTCTCTCTCTCTCTCTCTCTCTCTCTCTCTCTCTCTCTCTCTCTCTCTCTCTCTCTCTCTCTCTCTCTCTCTCTCTCTCTCTCTCTCTCTCTCTCTCTCTCTCTCTCTCTCTCTCTCTCTCTCTCTCTCTCTCTCTCTCTCTCTCTCTCTCTCTCTCTCTCTCTCTCTCTCTCTCTCTCTCTCTCTCTCTCTCTCTCTCTCTCTCTCTCTCTCTCTCTCTCTCTCTCTCTCTCTCTCTCTCTCTCTCTCTCTCTCTCTCTCTCTCTCTCTCTCTCTCTCTCTCTCTCTCTCTCTCTCTCTCTCTCTCTCTCTCTCTCTCTCTCTCTCTCTCTCTCTCTCTCTCTCTCTCTCTCTCTCTCTCTCTCTCTCTCTCTCTCTCTCTCTCTCTCTCTCTCTCTCTCTCTCTCTCTCTCTCTCTCTCTCTCTCTCTCTCTCTCTCTCTCTCTCTCTCTCTCTCTCTCTCTCTCTCTCTCTCTCTCTCTCTCTCTCTCTCTCTCGCGTTTTTTCCGCTTCCATTAATTGCTTAGCGTCAGAATTAGATTGAAATTTCATCGACAAATCCGCAGGCGCTACATCGGCTGGGGCTGAGGAAATTCCTATTGGCAGGAATAGGACCACTGGGATGCACGCCAAATCAGAGATCATCTCCTATGGCGCCGCCTGGGAGATGCGTATCGATGGTAAATGCAATGGTCGGAGGCTTTAACTCGCGGCTGAAGACGCTGGTGGATGAGCTGAATCTCGGACTGAGGCCTAACTCCACATTTGTGTACGGCAATACCTACGCAGTTTTCGGGGACATACTCAACAACCCTAGCGACTATGGTACCCATTCTTCATTTCGCAATTTGAGTGAATATGTGTGAGTGGAGTGTGTTGAAAATGAAAAACTAAATGAAGGAAAATGGGAAGAGAGCAGGGTTTAGGGTGAGCGAGGAGGCATGCTGCGGAATAGGAAGGAACCAAGGGCAGATAACGTGTCTTCCGCTGGAAATACCATGCGCCGACCGAGACCAGTACGTCTTCTGGGACGCCTTCCACCCCTCCCAGGCCGCCAATCGCTTTATTGCTCTCCGGGCATTCGCCGGCCTGCCCACCGACTGTCATCCCATCAACGTTCGACAACTTGCCCAACTCTGACTTCGACTTTATATACCTGTGTATCCGCAACCCAATCTACAAATATAATTCTATCCTTAAAACACTTGAAACCCGAGGTTGCTTCTACAACTCAGTACAATTTTGGCCGATCACATGGCCTAAAAGGTGAAATGAATGAATTTATCTGGCATGAATTGTATAAATTCACAAGAATTATAAGAGTATCTAACCACAACAATGACTTAAAAACAAGTATTTTTTCAACATCCAATTCCATCAGAGAGAAGTTGAAGCAACAAGCCATTCAGGAAAAAAAAAAAAAAAAAAAAAAAAAAAAAAAAAAAAAAAAAAAAAAAAAAAAAAAAAAAAAAAAAAAAAAAAAAAAAAAAAAAAAAAAAAAAAAAAAAAAAAAAAAAAAAAAAAAAAAAAAAAAAAAAAAAAAAAAAAAAAAAAAAAAAAAAAAAAAAAAAAAAAAAAAAAAAAAAAAAAAAAAAAAAAAAAAAAAAAAAAAAAAAAAAAAAAAAAAAAAAAAAAAAAAAAAAAAAAAAAAAAAAAAAAAAAAAAAAAAAAAAAAAAAAAAAAAAAAAAAAAAAAAAAAAAAAAAAAAAAAAAAAAAAAAAAAAAAAAAAAAAAAAAAAAAAAAAAAAAAAAAAAAAAAAAAAAAAAAAAAAAAAAAAAAAAAAAAAAAAAAAAAAAAAAAAAAAAAAAAAAAAAAAAAAAAAAAAAAAAAAAAAAAAAAAAAAAAAAAAAAAAAAAAAAAAAAAAAAAAAAAAAAAAAAAAAAAAAAAAAAAAAAAAAAAAAAAAAAAAAAAAAAAAAAAAAAAAAAAAAAAAAAAAAAAAAAAAAAAAAAAAAAAAAAAAAAAAAAAAAAAAAAAAAAAAAAAAAAAAAAAAAAAAAAAAAAAAAAAAAAAAAAAAAAAAAAAAAAAAAAAAAAAAAAAAAAAAAAAAAAAAAAAAAAAAAAAAAAAAAAAAAAAAAAAAAAAAAAAAAAAAAAAAAAAAAAAAAAAAAAAAAAAAAAAAAAAAAAAAAAAAAAAAAAAAAAAAAAAAAAAAAAAAAAAAAAAAAAAAAAAAAAAAAAAAAAAAAAAAAAAAAAAAAAAAAAAAAAAAAAAAAAAAAAAAAAAAAAAAAAAAAAAAAAAAAAAAAAAAAAAAAAAAAAAAAAAAAAAAAAAAAAAAAAAAAAAAAAAAAAAAAAAAAAAAAAAAAAAAAAAAAAAAAAAAAAAAAAAAAAAAAAAAAAAAAAAAAAAAAAAAAAAAAAAAAAAAAAAAAAAAAAAAAAAAAAAAAAAAAAAAAAAAAAAAAAAAAAAAAAAAAAAAAAAAAAAAAAAAAAAAAAAAAAAAAAAAAAAAAAAAAAAAAAAAAAAAAAAAAAAAAAAAAAAAAAAAAAAAAAAAAAAAAAAAAAAAAAAAAAAAAAAAAAAAAAAAAAAAAAAAAAAAAAAAAAAAAAAAAAAAAAAAAAAAAAAAAAAAAAAAAAAAAAAAAAAAAAAAAAAAAAAAAAAAAAAAAAAAAAAAAAAAAAAAAAAAAAAAAAAAAAAAAAAAAAAAAAAAAAAAAAAAAAAAAAAAAAAAAAAAAAAAAAAAAAAAAAAAAAAAAAAAAAAAAAAAAAAAAAAAAAAAAAAAAAAAAAAAAAAAAAAAAAAAAAAAAAAAAAAAAAAAAAAAAAAAAAAAAAAAAAAAAAAAAAAAAAAAAAAAAAAAAAAAAAAAAAAAAAAAAAAAAAAAAAAAAAAAAAAAAAAAAAAAAAAAAAAAAAAAAAAAAAAAAAAAAAAAAAAAAAAAAAAAAAAAAAAAAAAAAAAAAAAAAAAAAAAAAAAAAAAAAAAAAAAAAAAAAAAAAAAAAAAAAAAAAAAAAAAAAAAAAAAAAAAAAAAAAAAAAAAAAAAAAAAAAAAAAAAAAAAAAAAAAAAAAAAAAAAAAAAAAAAAAAAAAAAAAAAAAAAAAAAAAAAAAAAAAAAAAAAAAAAAAAAAAAAAAAAAAAAAAAAAAAAAAAAAAAAAAAAAAAAAAAAAAAAAAAAAAAAAAAAAAAAAAAAAAAAAAAAAAAAAAAAAAAAAAAAAAAAAAAAAAAAAAAAAAAAAAAAAAAAAAAAAAAAAAAAAAAAAAAAAAAAAAAAAAAAAAAAAAAAAAAAAAAAAAAAAAAAAAAAAAAAAAAAAAAAAAAAAAAAAAAAAAAAAAAAAAAAAAAAAAAAAAAAAAAAAAAAAAAAAAAAAAAAAAAAAAAAAAAAAAAAAAAAAAAAAAAAAAAAAAAAAAAAAAAAAAAAAAAAAAAAAAAAAAAAAAAAAAAAAAAAAAAAAAAAAAAAAAAAAAAAAAAAAAAAAAAAAAAAAAAAAAAAAAAAAAAAAAAAAAAAAAAAAAAAAAAAAAAAAAAAAAAAAAAAAAAAAAAAAAAAAAAAAAAAAAAAAAAAAAAAAAAAAAAAAAAAAAAAAAAAAAAAAAAAAAAAAAAAAAAAAAAAAAAAAAAAAAAAAAAAAAAAAAAAAAAAAAAAAAAAAAAAAAAAAAAAAAAAAAAAAAAAAAAAAAAAAAAAAAAAAAAAAAAAAAAAAAAAAAAAAAAAAAAAAAAAAAAAAAAAAAAAAAAAAAAAAAAAAAAAAAAAAAAAAAAAAAAAAAAAAAAAAAAAAAAAAAAAAAAAAAAAAAAAAAAAAAAAAAAAAAAAAAAAAAAAAAAAAAAAAAAAAAAAAAAAAAAAAAAAAAAAAAAAAAAAAAAAAAAAAAAAAAAAAAAAAAAAAAAAAAAAAAAAAAAAAAAAAAAAAAAAAAAAAAAAAAAAAAAAAAAAAAAAAAAAAAAAAAAAAAAAAAAAAAAAAAAAAAAAAAAAAAAAAAAAAAAAAAAAAAAAAAAAAAAAAAAAAAAAAAAAAAAAAAAAAAAAAAAAAAAAAAAAAAAAAAAAAAAAAAAAAAAAAAAAAAAAAAAAAAAAAAAAAAAAAAAAAAAAAAAAAAAAAAAAAAAAAAAAAAAAAAAAAAAAAAAAAAAAAAAAAAAAAAAAAAAAAAAAAAAAAAAAAAAAAAAAAAAAAAAAAAAAAAAAAAAAAAAAAAAAAAAAAAAAAAAAAAAAAAAAAAAAAAAAAAAAAAAAAAAAAAAAAAAAAAAAAAAAAAAAAAAAAAAAAAAAAAAAAAAAAAAAAAAAAAAAAAAAAAAAAAAAAAAAAAAAAAAAAAAAAAAAAAAAAAAAAAAAAAAAAAAAAAAAAAAAAAAAAAAAAAAAAAAAAAAAAAAAAAAAAAAAAAAAAAAAAAAAAAAAAAAAAAAAAAAAAAAAAAAAAAAAAAAAAAAAAAAAAAAAAAAAAAAAAAAAAAAAAAAAAAAAAAAAAAAAAAAAAAAAAAAAAAAAAAAAAAAAAAAAAAAAAAAAAAAAAAAAAAAAAAAAAAAAAAAAAAAAAAAAAAAAAAAAAAAAAAAAAAAAAAAAAAAAAAAAAAAAAAAAAAAAAAAAAAAAAAAAAAAAAAAAAAAAAAAAAAAAAAAAAAAAAAAAAAAAAAAAAAAAAAAAAAAAAAAAAAAAAAAAAAAAAAAAAAAAAAAAAAAAAAAAAAAAAAAAAAAAAAAAAAAAAAAAAAAAAAAAAAAAAAAAAAAAAAAAAAAAAAAAAAAAAAAAAAAAAAAAAAAAAAAAAAAAAAAAAAAAAAAAAAAAAAAAAAAAAAAAAAAAAAAAAAAAAAAAAAAAAAAAAAAAAAAAAAAAAAAAAAAAAAAAAAAAAAAAAAAAAAAAAAAAAAAAAAAAAAAAAAAAAAAAAAAAAAAAAAAAAAAAAAAAAAAAAAAAAAAAAAAAAAAAAAAAAAAAAAAAAAAAAAAAAAAAAAAAAAAAAAAAAAAAAAAAAAAAAAAAAAAAAAAAAAAAAAAAAAAAAAAAAAAAAAAAAAAAAAAAAAAAAAAAAAAAAAAAAAAAAAAAAAAAAAAAAAAAAAAAAAAAAAAAAAAAAAAAAAAAAAAAAAAAAAAAAAAAAAAAAAAAAAAAAAAAAAAAAAAAAAAAAAAAAAAAAAAAAAAAAAAAAAAAAAAAAAAAAAAAAAAAAAAAAAAAAAAAAAAAAAAAAAAAAAAAAAAAAAAAAAAAAAAAAAAAAAAAAAAAAAAAAAAAAAAAAAAAAAAAAAAAAAAAAAAAAAAAAAAAAAAAAAAAAAAAAAAAAAAAAAAAAAAAAAAAAAAAAAAAAAAAAAAAAAAAAAAAAAAAAAAAAAAAAAAAAAAAAAAAAAAAAAAAAAAAAAAAAAAAAAAAAAAAAAAAAAAAAAAAAAAAAAAAAAAAAAAAAAAAAAAAAAAAAAAAAAAAAAAAAAAAAAAAAAAAAAAAAAAAAAAAAAAAAAAAAAAAAAAAAAAAAAAAAAAAAAAAAAAAAAAAAAAAAAAAAAAAAAAAAAAAAAAAAAAAAAAAAAAAAAAAAAAAAAAAAAAAAAAAAAAAAAAAAAAAAAAAAAAAAAAAAAAAAAAAAAAAAAAAAAAAAAAAAAAAAAAAAAAAAAAAAAAAAAAAAAAAAAAAAAAAAAAAAAAAAAAAAAAAAAAAAAAAAAAAAAAAAAAAAAAAAAAAAAAAAAAAAAAAAAAAAAAAAAAAAAAAAAAAAAAAAAAAAAAAAAAAAAAAAAAAAAAAAAAAAAAAAAAAAAAAAAAAAAAAAAAAAAAAAAAAAAAAAAAAAAAAAAAAAAAAAAAAAAAAAAAAAAAAAAAAAAAAAAAAAAAAAAAAAAAAAAAAAAAAAAAAAAAAAAAAAAAAAAAAAAAAAAAAAAAAAAAAAAAAAAAAAAAAAAAAAAAAAAAAAAAAAAAAAAAAAAAAAAAAAAAAAAAAAAAAAAAAAAAAAAAAAAAAAAAAAAAAAAAAAAAAAAAAAAAAAAAAAAAAAAAAAAAAAAAAAAAAAAAAAAAAAAAAAAAAAAAAAAAAAAAAAAAAAAAAAAAAAAAAAAAAAAAAAAAAAAAAAAAAAAAAAAAAAAAAAAAAAAAAAAAAAAAAAAAAAAAAAAAAAAAAAAAAAAAAAAAAAAAAAAAAAAAAAAAAAAAAAAAAAAAAAAAAAAAAAAAAAAAAAAAAAAAAAAAAAAAAAAAAAAAAAAAAAAAAAAAAAAAAAAAAAAAAAAAAAAAAAAAAAAAAAAAAAAATCTATTTTCCCCACCACCTCACCTAAGAGTATTACAAAAGTTGAGCTGACTAAAATTTATCTTAATTATTATATTGATTAATGAACGACCCGCAAGCATTATGTCAATAGATAAAATTAAAACATAAACCTAACATTATTTTTATATAAATAACAAATAAAATAATTTTACGCAACTATACTCCATGAAAGATTGTTTAAAATCCCAAAAATCTTAAGATTTTTAAAGTAAATCTATAAATATTTCCCTTATGACTTCAATGTGGCAATAAAAAACAACAATACCTTGAGCTCATCAGCCTCCCCATCAAGCATGCTTCCGTAACTACGATGAACCTGGAAAGATTGTTCAATTTGGAGGAATAGTTGCCACTTGGTCATACTTATTGGACCCACTTCAAAATTCAGTGGCAACTTAGTCACTGTTTCATTGATTGCAATCAGCTTATCTCTAAGTAACCAGAATTCATTGAAGAAAACGGTGGGAAAGTAGTTTCCCGTGCCAGGCACAACATTTAAGTCTGTTCAACTCAAGTCAAGAAACTCAATTCCACTTGTCCCTTTCATTTTCATATATACCATGTTTGACATTATTTTGATATTCCCTCAATAAGCAAGTTATAAGACTATTATAATATCTCCATATAGGCCAACAGGAAATAAAAACAGCTAGGGTAACATGAATACACACAAACATGGCTATTATTGAACTTACATATTACATCCGAGAAAGATCTTACTAAAAACAATGGACGTGTGAAAAAATAAAATATCATTATGTGGACTTTTTCTAAGTGAGTTGAAATCCTAGAAGACATAAAACATGCACGCTAAATTGAACAGGATAATTTGAATTGATAAAACACCCTAACATCAAAACTCTGTCAAGACAAATGCAGCACTAGTCTGGTGGACTCCATAAACAAAGAAAACTTGATAAACAACCAGATAACAAAACAGATGGAGCAATTTTTGGATTTCAACCAGATAACAAAACATGTAAAAAGTGCAGTTCCCAAACTAAAAATTAGCGGACTTTTTCAACAATTTTCCCCAGCCATTCAATAAGAAACAAGGAGCATACATGGCCAAGAAAAGGATACAACCAGCAATATTTGGTGGGACTGCATTGAGAGGGTATCTACAAAAAAGAGAGAATAAAAAACTGCCAGGTATAGGCTAACTCTGTCATAAAGTGCCTTCCAACGTGAACAGATGTAGAAGATTGAAATAAGTATACATTATCTGCCTCATAACATACACACGAATTAGGTATGTGGTCAAATAAACAGTTTTTAGGTGAAAAATGCCATTTTTAATCACATTTAGAATAGAAAATATTGCATTTCACCTCCATTAACATGCAGAAGAAAAAGTGCTTTAAATGAATTTTTTTAAAGATATTTTCCTTTTTAAGAAACTAGAAAAGACAAGAAAGATATGCAAAATATGATCATTCACTTAAGTTCTCATCAAATCCCGCCAGCGTCATATTCCAACAGGTAGGATAACTACTATTGCGTAAACACCATATATATGCAAAAGATATACTTACTGTGTAAAATCATCTACCAAATTTATTGTAACATTAGGTTTCCAGTATGAAATCCACTCAGCTGGAGCCTCTTCTTTAGAATCAACTTGAGTATCATTGACCACCTTCAAAACCAGCAGAATCATTTTTAGCCAAAGCTTTTTTAGCAAGAATTACAAAAATAGTATTATGAAAGATAACTGCAATTTAACAAGAAAAAATCTAAAAAGTTTGATCGATGTTATCCAATTCAATTTCAGACTTCATTTTTATATAAGTAATCAGAAATTGTGATAAAGAAAATTTATAGTGACTCGTCAAATGACTAGACTAAAAATACACTAAATGAAAATTCAACAACCACTACCAGAAATAAAAATATTGACAAAAATATTAAAGAACACACCTCATCCAGTACATCACCATTGTCAGAGTCAGCTGTATTCCCCAATAAGCTTTTCCTTTTATCTGCTCTGGACTTAGGTGAGTATATTACAATAGCTGAAATAAAAGAGAAGCAAAGTTTCCTTAGATGGTAATTGTTACTAGCCATTCATCTAAACTGATCAAGTAAAAAAAGAATAAAGCTAGGTTGACCTAATAGACAAGTTTGAATGACACTATGTTGTCAGAGTAAATGACAAACTAAATATTTTAATTTTTTATTTCATATTATTATATTTGTCTATAAACTTTTGACACATCATGGTTTCACTTAAAACTTGATCTTTAGAATTGTCACTCTAGATATATCCAAACAGAAAAAAAAAAAAAAAAAAAAAAAAAAAAAAAAAAAAAAAAAAAAAAAAAAAAAAAAAAAAAAAAAAAAAAAAAAAAAAAAAAAAAAAAAAAAAAAAAAAAAAAAAAAAAAAAAAAAAAAAAAAAAAAAAAAAAAAAAAAAAAAAAAAAAAAAAAAAAAAAAAAAAAAAAAAAAAAAAAAAAAAAAAAAAAAAAAAAAAAAAAAAAAAAAAAAAAAAAAAAAAAAAAAAAAAAAAAAAAAAAAAAAAAAAAAAAAAAAAAAAAAAAAAAAAAAAAAAAAAAAAAAAAAAAAAAAAAAAAAAAAAAAAAAAAAAAAAAAAAAAAAAAAAAAAAAAAAAAAAAAAAAAAAAAAAAAAAAAAAAAAAAAAAAAAAAAAAAAAAAAAAAAAAAAAAAAAAAAAAAAAAAAAAAAAAAAAAAAAAAAAAAAAAAAAAAAAAAAAAAAAAAAAAAAAAAAAAAAAAAAAAAAAAAAAAAAAAAAAAAAAAAAAAAAAAAAAAAAAAAAAGATGTACTCAGGATCATTGGGATCTGGAGGGTACCCAGAACGTGCAAAGAAAACATGGGCGTAGAGACTCCCGTTGTGCTTCAAACCCTAAAAGAAAAAGCATCATCAAATTTTCTAATCTCACACGTCAATCAAATTAACTAAAGTCAACAATATAATTTCTTGCATTTTCCAAATCAATTTTATTTCTGACAAGCAATACCTCAGATGGATAATATGTCAATGAAAGAGACCTTGTACTTTCTGGCCCCCAAATGGCGTAAGGTATATTACTCTCGTGCCAGATTAGTGCACCTTCACTGCCGAAATCATTAAACTTCTCATGCTCAGAGAGATAAACCCACATATCCTGATTGACAATAGATTAACGTTTGCATTAGTTGAGATAGAAAAATGAGTTATAAAATGTAAAACTAAAAAAGCTTGTCAATGAGAATAACAGAGGCCATAATTTGAGAGTGGTAGAAGTCATATCATTTGTATAATATTGAGAATCATCCTGAAATTACTAATTTGTTAAATATGATTTAGATTTATTATAATCCGCATATATATAATAAATGAGATCTTGGATTCTAAGAAGCAAGAAACCAGTTACATGATATTTGACATGCTTCTTTTCTTAAGTTAATATATATGTTACATGGTTCAACAATACTGATTAAATGATTGAAAAAAAAAACTTCATTGTTTGTAAATAAAATCGTGCTAAAAGAGATCCATATTTATTTTAAACTTCTCCATTTAGACGAGTAAATCTAGATACTTCAGCTAAATTTGAAATCAAATTAAACTTATCTATTTCCTACTTCCACACATCCATTAATTCCAAAGGCAATTATTGTGCAACATCAAACACCACCAATCTGTTGAAATTTTAATATTGAGATGATAGAAACTGAAATCCCTAATATGCAGAACATTCAAAATACCAAAACTTACCGATAAGGACAAGAGTATATGAAGAAAAAAAAGGTCAAATTTATCAATATAGAAAACATCGAAATAATCTCATCGTAAAAGCAAAAAATAACACACATGACAGATAGGTAAAATGATTAAATAATTGACACGCAAAAAGGTGTACTACCAGAGGCTCGCCCTTCTGGAAAAGATTGGACATGAGGAGACCTGGATCAGAGGGCTTCTTGGTAGAGAAAAACTTGGAAGCGAAATACCACAACACGGCGATCCTGATAATTCCGGTTATAGAGAAGCCACCTTGCTGCTGCTGTCCCCCCTGCTCCCCTTGTCCTCCAGCTCCTTGCACTGCTGGAGTCGGCATCTCGTTATCCGAGCTCCGGTAATGGTCGACAGATTCCGATTCGCTACAAAGACAACAAATTGAAAGAGGAAGAGAGAGGTTTCGATGGAGTTGAACAGAGCGCGGGCGGCGTATGTTTGTTTATATGATCAAAATTTGTACGGATGAAAATAAAAATCTCTTTTTTTATTTTTTATTTTTTATTTTCTATTTTTTGGAGAGTCGAATAAAGTAAGACGGAAATATCCCTGACCGCATTGGACCAACCATATTTCGCCACGTACAAAGCATCTCCTTCTTCCATCCTAATCAACAATTATTATAATTTAGAATTAATTTTTAATTGAATTATTGTCTTCTTTTTTTTAATAATTTAACGCGCATCCATTTTTTAGTTTAAAAAACGATTGGCAAATGAGAAAATTTAAAACGGAGTGAAAATTGCAAAGAAAGTTTTGCGACTAATCACATTTAGCTTACATGAATCTTTCAAAAAATCAACAATTTAACTATTAAATTGTGTCCTGTAAACAAGTTCTTCGATATGACCGAATAGAATTTGAGTAACTCAACTTAACTTTAGAGTTATATTAGAAATTGCTTGCCTTCATTCGTCCATGATAATAGTATGGAATTATAACTCCTAATGTAGTTGATGTATTTGGATTAGGGGCGTGCAAAACCAGTTTTGGTTCGGTTTTGGGGAGAAGTCGAACCGAACCGATCACTTTCGGTTTCAGATTTACCGAACCGAAACCAGTCTTTTAACTTACCGGAATCGAATCAGAACCGAACCGAAAGTTTCAGTTTCGATTCCGGTTTGGTTTCGATTCCATGACCTATTTTCCAAAAGTATAAATTTGTTGGAGTGTATTTACACGAGGTAATGATGCAGATTTGGCAGGACAAAGACAGCAAAATCTGAATACAAATTGAGAAAACTTGGAGACAATTATTTTCAGCTATTAACATCATCGATCAAACCAATCCAATTATTGACTGTTTGTTGGCATCTTCATCTAGAACATCATCTCAGATACGAACCCAGTAGATCTAAACGGCCATTAACTCTGGCTTTCAAGCTTTGGTTGCCATGGCGTCCTTCTTCAGCCAGTAGGAAGGATCCAATTTTTTAAAGGCAATGAAATCGGGGCCTAATTCTAATTCTGGGTACATATATTACACAATTTCATCATGTTGTATATTTTAGATTCTTTTTCAGTTCATTCCTCTCTATTATATCGATAATCCAGACAACGAAAAATAGAAAAACACACACACAATCAACACAATGATTTTTACCGTGGTTCACCGATAAATCTGACTATATCCACGTTGAGCTCCACAGGAGGAACTCGTGCACTATGAGATGATGATTGTACAATAAACAAATATAGAGGAACAATAATGATGAGAAACACGAAACCCAACCGGATGCTCGAACTCAACCTGGTTCGAGCCCTAGAGATCTGCCTGCCTTTAGCAATCAAGATGATCACCCACCGGATCCAAGGCTCGCCTCCTCCTTCCGTTGCCGTTGTCTGTGAAGTCGAGAGCACCCTAGAGCGAAAAACCACTTCCCGATCGCCCTAGCTCTCTATCTCTCTTCTCTGTTTTTCTATTTCTCCTCGTCTGTTTTTCTATTTCTCCTGAACTATTCTGTTTTTTACTTCTATTTAACATTCTTTTTATTACATTAAAAAGATATTAATAAAAGAATGGGCTTGGGCTTAGGCTTCACACAACAATCTCCACTTTGAAGTCCAATCCACCTGCTAACCATCAATACATAGTACACGAATTCCTACAACTGCTTCGCAGCTCGGACCGATGAAGGTCAGTTAACAAATAACAAATTCAAGCAATGCTTGAACTTGGTATTTGAAACAATCTTTATGCCCATGTCTGTAGGATTGTCCTCCGTAGGTACCTTCAACAAATTCACAACATTAGTTGAAATCAAATCTCTAATAAAATGATATCTAACATTAATATACTTAGTTCTTTCATGATATATAGGATTCCTACTAAGATGTATTGCACTCTGATTATCACAATAAATAACAGAAATAGAGTTTAGCAACTTAGCTTCCTTTAGTAGACCTTGCAACCACACAGCTTCCTTCATAGCATCTGCAATCGCTATATACTCTGCCTCCGTAGTGGACAACGCTACCATGGGTTGTAATTGTGACTTCCACACAATACAATTTCTTCCCAACGTGAAACAGTAAGCTGTAGTTGAGTTCCCCTCTTCCCTGTTACCTGCAAAATCAGCATCTACAAATCCCACAAGATCAAATGCAGCATTTCTATTACCATAGCACAAACCAACATCTATTGTACTATTTATGTATGCTACAACCCACTTCAAGGCTACCCAATGATCATACCCAGGATTTGACATAAACCTACTCAATAAAGATATAGCAAATGACAAATCTGGCCTAGTACTGATCATAGCATACATGACTGATCCTATCACATTAGAGTAAGGAATATTCACCACCTTAATTATGTCAGATTTAGACTTAGGACACTGACTCTTATTCAAGTTGAAATGACCAGCTAAAAGCATCTGAACATGTTTTCCATTAGCATTACCATACCTTTGAACCAGTTTTTCCAAATAAGGTTTTTGATGAACTTTCAGAAACCTATTTTTCCTATCTCTCTCAATGACCATACACAATATTCTCTTAGCACTCCCTAAGTCCTTCATATCAAATTCAGAACTTAAGTCTTGCTTTAACCTATTAATCTTTGACATAGAGTTGCTAACTAATAACATGTCATCGACATATAGCAAAATATAGACCGGGTTGTCATCAATAGAAGAGAAATAGAAACAAGCATCATATTGGCTTCTTGAGAAACCAATGCTCACAATGAAAGTATCAAACCTTTTATACCATTGCCTAGGAGATTGCTTTAAGCCATACAATGACTTTTTCAACAAGCAAACATGATCAGGATATCTCCTATTCACAAATCCTTCAGGCTGTCTCATCAGGATCCTCTCATCTAACTCACCATGTAGAAACGCAGTTTTAACATCTAACTGCTCAAGTTCCAAATCCAAGTGCGCTACTAAGGATAACATAACCCTAATTGTTTTGAACTTGACTACAGGCGAGAATATCTCATTATAATCTATTCATTCTCTCTGGGTGTAGCCTTTTGCTACTAACCTAGCCTTAAACCTAGGTGGGTCGCTAGGTAAAATTCCTTCTTTGAGCTTGTACAACCACCTGCACTCAATCAATTTCTGATTAACAGGTTTCTTAATCAGCTCTCAAGTCTTGTTGACATCTAAGGAATTCATCTCCTCCTTCATGGCACCCAGCCATTTGTCAGAATCAGTAGAACTAATAGCTTCTTGATAGCTATTTGGTTCACTTTGTCTGACTTTCAAAGAAGCAACAAGAGCTGCATATACAAGCTCAGCATAAGAGAACCTACGGTTAGGAATAACCTCCCTCCTACTCCTATCACGGGTGAGCTGATAGTTAGACAGATCTTCATGGACCGATCTGGTCAATTGCTCGACCTCAACTAGAGAATCATTTTCAACTTGATATTCAGTTTGATCCTCTTCTTGATCCTCAACGCCTATAACAGGCTCATCAGAGCCACCCATAGGCTCCACCTCAAACTGTATATTCTGATGCACTTGAGTTGTCTTACTAGACTCTTCACTAGAATTAGTGGAAGTCTTACAAGGGAAAGAGTTCTCATCAAATATGACATCTCTACTCACAATGATCTTAATCCCTCTAGACTCCTTGTCCCATAACCTATAGTCATTACTACCATGTTCTTGCTGATACCCTAAGAAGACACACTTAAAAGACCTATGGTCCAACTTACCCTCTTTATTATGAGTGTAAGCAGAACATCCAAATATTCTAAGGTGTTCTAAACTAGGCTTCTTATTACTCCATACTTCCATAGGACACTTCATCTCTAGAGACCTATAAGGACTCCTATTGACGAGATAAGCAGCAGTAAATAAGGCTTCCCCCCAAAAGGGCTTAGGCAACCCAGAAGTGAAGAGAAGACATCTGACCTTTTCCAACAAGGTCATATTCATCCTCTCAGCAACACTATTTTGCTGAGGGGTATTACAAACAGTTCTATGTCTTAGGATACCAGAAGCCTTACAATATTCATTGAATTCTGAATTACAGAACTCTAGCCCATTATCAGTTCTAAGGGTCTTCAGCTTGGTACCTAACTGGTTTTCTTCTAAAACTCTCTAATCCTTAAACCTAAGAAAAGCTTCATCCTTGGTTTTCAAAAGAAACACTCAGACTCTCCTAGAAAAGTCATTAACAATGAATAAGAAATATTTGTTGCCTCCATGTGTGTCACATTTCTCCGGACCCCACAAATCGGCATGGGCATAGTCAAGTTTGGCTTTGGATAAATGCAAAGCAGACTTGAAACTTAACCTATGTTGCTTCCCTAGAACACAAGGTTCACAAAAGCTCAGATCACAGATCTTGTCATTTTTAAACATCCCTTGTTTGCTAAATGAGTCAAGTCCCCCTTGACTCATATGTCCTAATCTCAAATGTCATTTCTCAGTAGCAGCAAGACTAGGATTAACTGACACCGTATTCAAAGAACTAGACTTACATGAGCCATCAAGAATATATAACCCGCCAACTTTCCTACCAGTCAGAACAATTTTCTCATTCTTGACGACTCGCATACTCCCATTGCTAGTCCTACTCTCACATCCCAAATCATCTAAGGCTCCTAGAGAAATCAAATTTCTCTTAAGTCCAGGTATATACCTCACCTTAGTCAACTCGATTCTTTTTCCAGAATCCAAGTCCAGAATGATACTGCCCATACCAACAACATCACAAGTGTTGTCATTTCCCATTAACACCATTTCATTCATAACTTCCTGGAAATCGACAAACCAGTCCTTATGAGGACTCATGTGAAAGCTACACCCAGAGTCAAGCACCCAAGTATCAAGGCACTTTAAATCAGTGACATTATACACCTTAAAGGGGTCATCCCGATTTATTAATCCAATCGAAGCAATTTTTCTTTAAGTGACCAACCTTGCCACAGTGGAAACACTTTATAGATTCATTCTTACCCTTCCCAACATTTTCACTTTTAGGCTTATTCCCTTTATTTTTCTTTTTGAACTTATTTGTGGCATTATTATTACTTTGTTCGAGTCTATTCTTCACAGAAAGATTCGAACCAGATCTCTTTTGTTTCAGTAGTTCTAATTCTCTGGTTTTTAAACCAGAAGAAATCATATCTACACTGGGGACGACACCGGCATACTGGTAAGCGTCTTTGACTACTTGGTAAGACTCAGGGATAGAATTTAATAGAATCATAGATTTGGTAGTTTCATCTAAGGCCCTGATCAGTACTTTTTAATCTAAGAGTCAATTTTAGAAATTCATCTAAATTTTCATCTATAGACTTACCAGTGTCCATTTTTCAGGAGAACAAGGAGCCTTTAAAGAATGCGAGATTAGGGGCAGTTTGAACCGAATAAATCGATTCAAGCTTACCCCAAATCTCTGGTGGAGTATCGGCTCCATCAACCTTTCTCAGGACATTGTCCGAGAGGTTTAAAATCAAGAGGTTGTACGTCTCTTCGTCTATCTCATCCTTCCTTTTTTTCTGCTCATCAGACCATTTATCTTGGTCTTTCTCTAGAGCAATAACGACTTTATTGTGTAAAAGAAGTGCACGGATCTTCTTTTTCCACACACCAAAATCGACATTTCCGTCGTACACATAAATTTCAAGTCTTGTTGAAGACATCCTCTCTCCCCCCAAAACAAATTCAATTAAAAATTGAAAAAATCTATCAAGAATATCAGCTTAACTATAATTGTCACTAACCCTAAGTGCAAGGAACCTACCAACCCAAAAATATTTCACAGTGACAATCAATTAAACTAAATCACAAGGGAGCAATATACTTTTAATAACAACACTTTCTCAATGAATTAAACCACAGCAAGAACCAATCTCCACGGATGCTAAATTCAAAAGATGCAAGACTGATTTCAAACAATATTTTGTTTGAAAGGAAACAATCGGTCAACAATTAATTCAAAGGAAACAATATTCAAAGGAAACAATCGGTCAGCAATTAAATCTTGACAGAATGAATGAAGAAATGCAGATTAAACAATCTCAAGAAAAGAAATAAAAATAAAACTATTATTGACAGAACAATAAGAAAAAAACAGAAGTGAAAATTTAGTGCAATCACATGCCATCGCCATTGAAGGCAGCTGTCAAATACCCAACTTTAGGACCACCATGGGCAGTAAAATCATGTCTGCAATAGAACGAGATTGCAGGAAATGGCTGCTATTCAAACCCTACTGATCGCAGTCCTGCAAAAACTTCAGTTGATTGGTTAGACTGCTTCTCCGCTTGAACTGGGCTGGTCGTTCGTTTGTAAGAACCAAACCTGTAATTCCCGGTTTTACGGGATTTTATATTATAATATATATTGGTATTTTTGTAAATATGTCAAATCAAACTCGTTTTACGAAAAGGAGGCGTCATTAGAATCCTAATGATTAATAGGAATTTTAAAGAATTTACGGGATTTTCCGGAGTAGTAATGCTTGATTCCGAGTAATTACGTTTCTCGAAATGTAAAGGACGTTTTAGTAAAAATAGTAAACGAGGTCCGATTTGCGAACGGAAAGTTTTAATAAATCCCAAATAATAAGTTGGACCTATTGGCGAAATAAGGAGATTTGGTGAAAACGAATAGTTAGCCAATTAACGAAACGAAGGACGAAACAAATAGAATTAAGTGTGAAGGGCAAAATGGTAATTTGCAAAGTAAATTTTTAATTAAAACCATTCTTCTCCTTCTTCCTTAGCCATTTCACGCCAGAAGCCCTCCTTGCGCGATTTCCTCTCTGCCCGTCGTCATTCCTCAACGTTCCGACCTCCATTCGTCCTCCAATCGTTCCGTTTTCTTCGTGTTTTCTCCTCCAATCGCCGCTCTAGGTATGAATCTATAGTTTTAGTGTGTTAGTTTTCGGTTTTTGCGAGGTTATACGGTTAGGGTTTCGTTTAGGGTTTTGCGAAAAACGTAAATTTAGGGTTCGAAATTAATAAGTTTATTGTGATTAAGGATATAAAGAACGTATTGAACGTTATTGGACGAAGTTAGAGTGATTTGTGAGAAATGTTAAAATTGTAGAATTTTCGGGTTTTTAGGAAAACTCGTTAATTGTAATTTTAAACTATTGAGCGTTAATCGTTGTTTAAATACTCCGATTAGTTAGGTTAAGATTTTAAGAAAATTCTTTAATTAAGGTTTTGGTTAAATTTGGACGTTTAAAAGTTTAAACTCGTTTTAACGATAAACGTTGTGAATTGCTTAGGTGAACAACGCTCGTGGACGGAGTTTGAGCTGTTTTGGACACGAGGTAAGTTCTCGTGACTTGCTTTGACCGATTGGTCTACACCGTACGTCGACGTCGTCTCGAGGAGTTTTGGAGATGCGTATGTTTATTTGCTTTGGTTGGGTAGACAGGTTTAGTTGTTTTATAGGTTATAGGTTATGTATTTTTAGTCTTGATGGTATATATGCGATTGTTTACCTTATGTCATATTGAACTGCTCACGCATCACGGTTTTTCAGTTATGCATAGAAAATGAATTTCCGCACCACGTTTTACAAAAAATGGCGATGTGGCATGGAGAGTGGCTATTGATCTATTGTGTAGGCTCGAAAGGATCTGTCACAATACCACATCTATATTGTACTCATACAGTTTACAGTTTACAGTTTACAGTTTACAATTTACAATTTACAGGTCACGCGAGGTGGGGCTCAAGCACGGCTGTACGTGTTGTAAGCGTGCACCCCCCTCCTCTAGCTGGAAAGAGTAGTCCGCCCGCTGGATGAGCTCTCTCCAGTTAGGGGGATAGGATCTCGGTGACACCTACAGTGCATAATAAAGTAAAGAAAATGACGCATGGTTTACGAGCTCACACGCATAGCATGCATTTACATTTACGAGTCTTACTGAGATTTTTATCTCATAGTGTGTCTGTATGGTGTAGGTTGATGACTCTTATTTTAGAGTCATTTTATGTTAATTTTACATAAGAAAACTTATAGGAATTGAGTGATTGCAATAATAAATTGGTATGAATTTAATACAACTGCTATATCATGCTGCAACCTTAGTGTTTTGATTTAATTTAATATATTTCATGCAGATTTCTTATTAAAAGCATATTTTTCTCCTTATTTTGAATTTTATATTTTCATATTTGAATGTAATTTTATTAGAGAGAAAATCAAATTCAAAAGCTGAAGATTATGGAAAAGAAGCAAATCACGTAAATTAAGGAAATTCGCTGCTGATTATGGAGAGAGAAATTGCTGGAATTATGGGAACAAATTAATTGAAATTTGAAATAAATGGAAGCAATAAATTTGGAATTAATAGCGATGGATGTGGAAAAGAGCACAGGGAATCGGCAGAAGTAAAGAAAGTTGGGCAGTAGAAAAAGACAAATTCAGCGGAAGATATGAAGGGAAAGAAGGAAGCTGGGCAGCTAGGCAGCGGAAGAGGCTGAAAGAAAAGAAATAAAAGCTAGGCAGCAATCGGATGATTTAAAGAAGCTGGGCAGCAATCGGATGATGTATAAAAGCTGGGCAGCGGAAGATGCTGAGAGAAGGAAATAGAATAAAGAAGACTTGGGCAGCGGAAGCAGTAAAAGCTGGGCAGCAATCGAAAGAGGTAAAAACTTGGACAGCACTAGATGACAAAACAGCTAAACAGAATGGATGAGAGAGAAAAACAAATCTCTGGAAGAAAGCTATAAAAAAGGAGAACAATTAAATATTATTTAATTTGGAGAGAGAAGACCATGAAGGAGAATAAAAAGAAGATTTTTACTGGAAAGAACAAGGAGAGTTAGAGAGCTCCAACAGGGAGTATTTTTTTTGCAGCAAGCTTCAGCAGAGGAGAAGAAGACTGACGATTCTTGATATTTTCTTCTTCTCTTATTATTTTTACTTTTCATCATTTTCTTAATACTTTTATTTTTGAGTTTTATTTTATTAGATCGAGTAGCTAAACTTTAATACTTGGTTAGGACGATAGTATTCGTTACGGTATTTTGCTACGATCTCGGTTTTGTTTATGCAATTGTTTATTGAACAATTATTTGTGATGTTCCTTGTTTAAGTCAGATCATATCGATAGATAGGTGACGATTCATGTTTATATTGTATCGACAGATAGATATAAATTTTTAGATGCACGAATAATTAATCGGATTAAATTGTTACAACGTAGTTAGCATTAATTCGATTGACGATAAGAATGGAGCATATAAGAAATTCAATATTAGTTACATTCCTTCAAGGTAGAAAGAAATTCTAAATTGAATTTACCTAGGCAATTCGAAAGAATCCTAGAAATATTTTTATTCTTGCTGTTCATAAACAATACTGCAGAGCATTACCAGAGCATCAGTGGTAAAATTATCGTAACGAAGAAATCGATCCTAGCCAAGGCTTTTATTCATCGATTTTACCTCGTTTGACTTGCTTTATTTTATTGCATCATTATTCATATTTTATTTCTAATTTTTATCCAGCAATTTAATATTTTTATAAGATTTTTATAGCGATTAATTCAATTAACAATATCCTCGTGGGATCGATACTTTACTTACTCTATTACTTCGTTAGCGACACGTGCACTTGCGTGTAAGTGTGTAAAACCACTAACATAGGTGACTTCGACATAGGTGAGGATGAGATCTCTCCACCTGAGGAGTGACACAGTTGACGGAGGATGGCTCGCGGTGGTGTGCTGGCGCAGTCGAGGCGCATTTTGACCCGTGAGACTCATGGTTAGGTGTTTTGATGTTTTTGGAAATTGTCGGGCGGAAATGAATAATTGTACAGATAGAAACATTTTAGGGTGTTTGGTTCTGTATAGTCGATAGGTTTAAGTTTGGATGTTTTGAAATGTTTTGGGAACTGATTTGATAACCGTTTGGGTGATTTCAAAAACAGGTGGATTTGTTTAGGTTTTAAACATATCCACGCAGTTTGTTTTCAGAAAACTGTACTGTAGGATTGAGATTGTCTAAGAGGGGGGGTGAATTAGACCATTTTTAAAATTTAATTAAGTAGTTTAATATTAATTTCTTTCTTATTGTAAGACTCTAAATTAAAAGCAATCAGACAAGCAATCAAAGTAAAGAGAGAGAGAGAAATTTAACACACAGTGGTTTTTACGTGGTTCGGCCAAACTTTGCCTACATCCACGCTTCAAGGTTCACCCATTGAAGATCCTTAACCTTCTCCTCAACGAGAATACACAGATCGGAATTCCGAGCTCCGATCAACTGCCTTTTACAAATCTGGATTGTTCTTCACGGGCGACAATCCACTGCCTTATACAAATATATGAGTTGGTAAAGTTCTAGCTCAGACTACACTCTCAAAGATTAAATCTCAAGTTATCGAATCGAGAGGTGTAGAAGAATAATACAGAGTATATGATTTTTGCAGGTTAGGGCTCAGGAATTCAATTCGCAAAAAGTTATATCTTCGTGCTCTAACCTCGGCTTAAATACTCTGTCTTCAGAATCGGCTTGACTTCAATGCTCCTTATCCATTAATAGAAACTTTGTTACCGTTGGAGCAGCTTTCGTACAGAAGCAGGTAGCCGTTGCTTTCTGAAAGCGCAAGTCGCCCGACGCCATTAATGTACTCGACTTTAAGCTTCTGGGCGAGATACACTGTAGCTTTCGCGGCATAATTTAAAATCTAGCGGAAGACGTTGCTTTACAATTCTTGAACCGGCTTCGTTATGTTTGTGAAGCTTGAGCCGAATCGGAGGATGCTGCTCTAGAAGATGAACCGCTGTCAGAAGATGCACCATTAAACAACTGAAACGCTATCGGAAGATGTAGATATGAAGTCTTCCGGTTTTGTCGTCTAGTGAGCGGAGGAGGTCTTCTTCGAAGTCTTCCGGTTTTGTCGCTTAGCGATCGGATGACTTCGTCTTTCGAACTGAGGATGTAGATCTTGAGCGGATACTATATGAGAATTTCTTCTTTTGTCTTCTAGCGATCGGAGGACGTAGTCATTAAAAGCTTCGCCTTTTGTCGTTTTCCCATCGGTAGACTTAGCGTTAAACGCCATCGGATGATTCAGTCCTTAAACCCATCGGATGACTTAATCTTCGAAGTAATCAGCTTTTGTCGTCTAGCGGGCGGTGGACTTCGTCTTTTATTTTCATTCACCGGTGGACTTCTTTTCTTTTAATATTTTAAATCACTGGTGGGCTTCTTGGCAACTTGACCACTGAATGTGCATTCACAGCCCTGTTTTACTAATAAACCTAGGACACTCAACCAAATTCATTAGTAAACTAAAATACCCTTTTCAAGGGTATTTCCAACAGATTAATCTCAACTGCATATACATTATTTTCATTCAGTAAACATAATCAAATTATAATATAAACCATATAAACTCATCATCAAAGACAAATTTGGACTTAATTATCATTTAAGTCAACAATCTCCCCCTTTTTGATGATGACAGTCTATAGGTATAAATTTGATTAAATAAGTCTCTCCCCCATAGTTCTAGCTCCCCCACAGCATATGCATACTTTAAAACTATCATTTCCAGATTTCACAGATTAATCTAATACATGCCATCAGAATATCAAACAATGATCAAAGTGTATCAAGCATCTGTGTTCTCCCCCATTGTCATTATCAAAAACAAAGAAACACAGAAGAATACAAGATGTGAACCAAAAAAAAAAAATGTTCAAGAAGTCACAAAAAAACTAACAGCCTAATTAAGTTAAGTTCTTAATATGTGTCCACAGTTCTTGGAGAAAGAAAGAAAACACGGCTGAGTCCAGACTTGGTTGATCAGTAATAGAAGCAGGAGCAGGAGCAGGAAAAGCAGGAAGAGGAATATGAGGTTGATAAGATGCCCAAATTAGGGCCAGAAGCTCCATCAAGTCCAAACACGGAGAGAGCACTGGTGGAGGAACTGATGAAGACGCCGCCTGAGAGGAGCCTTGATATACCACCATGTCTATACATGGTGAAGAGTGGGAGGAGGACGCAGAGACAGAAGAAACTGCGTGGACCTGGACTGGCAGCTCAGTTTGATGTAAATCCAAAGACATGAACCGAGTATCTTCATCTACCTCAGGTCGAAAAACGGGAGGGAGAAAGTCTGCAACACACAGCTCAGAGGAATACTGAGGTGGTGGTGACCGTGTAGGTTGAAGAGCTTCAATTTGAGACTGGAGGGTTCGAGTAAAGAGTGTATGGTTGAGAGTCATGGTTTGACCCAGTTTAGCTAAATCCACACCAACATCCAATTTGAGCTGTTTGATCTGCTCATCCATCTTGGTGCTCAAGTCCAATGCATGCTGGGCTAGCTTAGTATCTATAGAAGTTTCAATTTGACTTTGAAGTGAGCTAAAAGCTGTCCCAAGACTGTCAATGCTGGACTGCAAGGAATTGAACTGCTCTTCACTCATAGTGAATCGTCTCTGATAAGTTTTTGGGGTGGCAGAATTGTGGCAGATGTTTGGACTGGAGGAGGCAGGGAAGGAATCAAAATGGATGGTGGAGGAGAGGATGGTACAACAGGAGATAGAGGGACAGGAGTAGGCAGAGTGGACAGCAGCAAGGAAGGTGAAGGGGCTGAAATGGTGGCAACAATGGGTGTTGGAGAAGGAGGAGGAAGAGTTCTTGGCACTGGAGGAGGAAGAATTCTTGGCACTGGAGGAGGAAGGTGGAGGCGAGAGACCGGAGATTGAGGAGGGGAATCAAAAAGAGCAGGGATCTCTGAATCACCAACGCCCTCTTGAGTTGATGACTCATCAGTCAGTTCAAGCTTTCTTTTCCCTTTTCTGGCAACAGCAACCTGAGCAACCCTTTGTTTAGACTGATCCAAATAAAACTCTCCTTTTCTATTCTTCTTAATCCCCAGTCTGTTCAGAGTAGATTTGGAGTAGTAGTTGGCGGGTTTAAGACAAGTAATCTCAGCATCCTCAGGAAAACTAATGTCATGCTGCTGAAAAACCTTCATCAGAAGCAGATTGTAGGGAAGTGAAGGAGCTCTGGAGGTGATAGCCTGAATCATCATTCTCAAGACAATGTATCCTATATCGAAAGGGGTCTTTTGGTAGATGCCAAGAAGGATAAAGATCTCCATACAGCTAACCTCATCATAATGGCCACCTTTTGGACAGATGTTATAACCGATCATTTGATGGAAAAGTTTAGCCCTTATATTCAAATGCCGGCTCTTTAAAACAGAAGGAGTGTTGTTCGGGTCGAGAGCTATGGATTGTAACAGAAAACGACCTTCTTCTGTATCAAAGGAAGGTGACTCTTGCCCTGTGGTATAGTATTTTGGGCATGCATCTAAGTGTGGACTTTCCAGAAGCTCATTTATCGAAGAGGAGGTAATAGTTATGTACTTTCCATACACATAACTTTTGATCACAGAGTAATCAGGAGAAAAACTCATATTGATGTAAAACATGCTAACCGCATCTGAATAATAGAAGGTTTCAACATCAAATAAACCAAGCAATCATATGTCCTTCAAGGGTTCAACTAGGTTGAGACTAACTATTTCATCAGCTGTAATGCCTCGACTAGGAATCAATTTCCTTAATTTAAAACCTTCATGATACCTTATTTCTGCATCCTCAGTAATGAAGTAATACGATGGCCAGCTATTTGAACGAGGAAGTTCACGGCACTGACGAGCGGTGGTCTTGGACTTCTTAGCAGCGGGTTCCTTACCAGCTCTAGAAGAGGATTCCATAGTAGCGATAGAAGAAACGATAGAGTGTAGACGCGAAGGATATAAGGGTTTGGGAAAGGGGAAAAACACGACTATCAGAGGAGAAGCAAGTGAAAGAGTGCAAAAGATGAAGCGTCTTTGTAAGAAGAGGAATTTAAATAAGTTAGGGCATCGCCCGATAGAAAGAGACAAACGTGGAAGTCGGATAGGACTCGATAGAGCACACGTGTCATCAGATAAGAAAATGCATCATCCGATAAGTGGAGGTTGCACATCTTCCGGTGAAAGGGAAAAAAGGACCGGAGGATGTGAATAATAAGGACAGAAACTTATTTTGCATACTTGAGAAGACCTAATCTTATTCTAATACCACAAAATGTTTTCTCATCCAGAGGTTTTGTAAAAATATCTGCCAATTGATCTACAGAATTAACAAATTCCAACGAAATATCACCTCTCTGAATATGATCTCGGATGAAATGATACCTTACATCAATATGTTTTGTTCTAGAGTGTTGAATAGGATTTTTGGAAATGTTGATAGCACTGGTGTTATCACACCGAATAGGAATCTTATTATAAAACAGATTATAGTCTTCCAAAGTCTGTTTCATCCACAACATTTGTGTAATATCCGGCCTGTACGGAATTTTGGATTTAATATATTATATCAATATTTTATAATATAATGGCATTTTTGTAAATATGTCAAATCAGGTCCGGTTTACGAAAGAAAAGTGTTATTACGATCCTAATAAATAATATAAATTTTAAGGAAATTATGGTAATTTTCGGAGATTAAACGCTATATTTCGAGCAAATACGCTTCTCGTACCATAATGGACGTTTTAGTAAAAATAGTAAACAAGGTCCGATTTACGAACGGACAGTTTTAATAGAACCCAGATAATAAGTTGGATTTATCGGCGAAATAAGAAATTCGAAACAGTTGAAAACACGAGAGCTAGTGACGTTTAATAAAATAGAGTATTATTATTATTATTATTATTATTATTATTATTATTATTATATTTTAAATTAAACATAAAAACAACGAAAACTCGTTGTTTTCGTTGTGTCGAGCCCGAGCCCGAGCGCGAGCGAGAACAGGGGTGAAGCGACGACGGCGACGCGGCGCCGTTCACCGACGAACATCGGCGCCTTCCGGCCAGACGGCGGCGACGAGCGTGCTTCGGCCCATCTCCGCGCGCAACCCGAACCGGTAAGCTCGGTTTTCTCCCTATTTTCGGTTCGATTTAGGGCCGCGAAGAACGAGCTCGATTGAGCTCTGATTTACGGCCACTTTTGGCTGTTCTTAGCGTCAAATGGCCGAGCATAACGCCGGCTATGGTTGCCGTGCGTTTAAGTGCTCAAATTGAGCGAAAACAGTGGATGCCCGAATTGGGCATTTCGGGTTTCTTGGGTGAAACCTCGATTTTACATTTGGTTATGCTAATTGAGCGTATAGGAGGTTGATTGGTGAAGAAATTGACGAGAATTAATGGAAAACCGAAAATGGTGAAATTCCCGGCTTAGGGGCAGATTCGGGTTTTGCCCAAATTGACCTAGTTCCGGTCATTTGTTTTAAAATTCCTTTTGGCAGATTAAAATAGGTTATTAGAGGAGTACGTGGCCGCTGGAATCGTTCGATTCCGATAACCGACGCAAAAGTTACGCGCGTTCGAAGTTTCGGGTCGGTTTTACCGAACCCAAAATAGTGGCCCATTTAGTTAGATTTTAATTGGATTAGGCTAGAAATAGTAATTTGAGAGTAATTGGCGAATGTAGGCTTGATTTTAATGAGGCTTGAATGTTTGACATAGGTCGAGCCATATGCGACGTGATTTGGCAAAACCAGCAAGCTACAGACGACAGGTAAGTTCTCGTGATCTTCTTTGGCCGATTGGCCTACACCGTACGTCGAATGTTGTCTTGAGGAATTTTGGTGATGCTTTGTTTAATTGTTTTGGATGGGTAGTTAGGTTTATTGTTTTATAGATTATGTTTCTTATCGTTTTGATGGTATGATCGATAGTTAGATTTATTGTTTTATAGATTATGTGCCTGGTCGTTTTGATGGTATGCTCGTTATGTATGTTGTGTTACGTTATAGTTCATGCATCATGGTTTTCAAATAAGCATAGTTTTCATGAAAAGAGGTGTGGCCGGAAGGTGGGGCTGTTGATCTACTGTGGAGGCACGATTGGGGCTTGTCACAGTACCACATCGTTTTAAGAAAATGAATTTCTGCATAGTTTTCATGAAAAGAGGTGTGGCCGGAAGGTGGGGCTGTTGATCTACTGTGGAGGCACGATTGGGGCTTGTCACAGTACCACACCGGTGTGGCCAGAAGGTGGGGCTATTGATCTACTGTGGGGGCACGACAGGGGCCTGTCACAGTACCACACTATTATAAAGAAAATGAATTTCCACGTTTCATTAGCATGCATTAGCATTTACGAAACTTGCTGAGCCTTTAGCTCATAGATTGTCTGTATGGTGTAGGTGATCCTGATGTAGGTGAGGACGAGATCCTTCCACCTGAGGAGTGATGCAGTTGACGGAGGATGGCTCGCGGGGTGTGCTGGCGCAGTCGATGCTTACCTGACCCGTGGGGACAGTATGTATAGATTTTGAGAGTGTGGGACACGTTGTATAGAAATTATAGGATGCTTGGATCTGGTTAGGTATTAGATTCGTATTTGATGTTTTAAACGTTTTCATTGGAACCTGTTTTATAAACTGTTTTGTAAAATTTTATGGGACTGTTTGATGATAGTTGATAGGTTGGTATTGAGATATTCTGGGTGAATGATGGATTAGTTAGATAAATTTGTATAGTCAAATACATTAGGATGCTTGGTTCTGGTTAGGTGTTAGATTTGTTTTATAAAACGTTTGTTAAGGTTTTTATTTGGATTTTATGAACTGCTTGGTGATTTTGTAAACAGGAGGATATGTCACACTTTTAAACGGAACCATGCAGTTTGTTTTCGTGAAAATGTACCTCATTTTAATCGTGTTTAGAGTCGGATTTGGGCAGAGTTACGAGAACGTATGGATGTTTGGAAAGGTTACGTAAAATGTATAATTGAAATATGGATAGAAATGATATTGTGAAGATGTGGTGAAGTGATAAATTGAGGAATGGTAGAAGGTTAAGTGGTTCTATGTAAACTGTTTTCCTATGATAAATGAATCTTCTTTAATAGTTTTTCGAGGATGTTTTTAATTGGTTTAGAGACTTAAAAAGAAAAATTTTATACGGGAAGTTAGGAATAGCTTGAGGGTCGTTACAATTTGTGCACAACAACTGCCAGCAACAATATATTCACTTTCTGCAGTTGACAATGCAACAGAATTCTGTTTCTTAGAATACCAGGAGACAAGAGATTCACCAAGAAACTGACATGTTCCACTGGTGTTTCTCCTATCAACTAAACTTCCTGCATAATCGGAATCAGAATATCCTATCAGATCAAAGGAGGTGCCCTTCGGATACCATAATCCTAAATCATGAGTCCCACTTAAATATTTAAAAATTCTCTTGACAGCATTTAAGTGGGATTCCTTAGGAGCAGCTTGAAACCTAGCACATAGGCAAACACTAAAGAGTATATCTGGCCTACTTGCAGTCAGATATAACAGGGAACCAATCATACCACGATACTTCTTGATATCCACACTTGTACCATTTTCATCCTTGTCCAATTTTGTAGTGGTACTCATGGAAGTTCTAGAGGATTTGACAGATTCTAAACCAAATTTCTTAAGAAGCTTTTTGATGTATTTTTCTTGACAGAAGAAAATTACATCCGGAGATTGACAGATCTGAAATCCTAAGAAAAATTTTAACTCCCCCATCATACTCATCTCAAATTCGCTTTGCATGAGGGAAGAAAACTCATTACACATTTTGACATTTATTTATCCAAAAATAATGTCATCGACATAGATTTGAACTAGCAGAATATCTTTATCCTTTTGCATGGTAAATAGAGTTGAATCAGAGTTACCCTTTTTGAAATTTCTTTCCTCAAGGAAATTCTTCAACCTATAGTACCAAGCTCTAGGAGCCTGTTTAAGACCATAGAGAGCTTTCCTTAACTTATAGACATAGTCTGGTTTGTCAAAAGCTTCAAAACCTAAAGGTTGCTCAACAAAAACTTCTTCTGTAATATATCCATTTAAGAATGCACTCTTTACATCCATTTGATAGAGTGTGAAGTTTTTGTAGCAGGCAAAAGCAAGAAGCATCCTAATTGACTCTAATCTAGCTACAGGGGCAAAAGATTCCTCAAAGTCAATACCCTCTTCTTGAGAGTATCCCTTAGCAACTAGTCTAGCCTTGTTTCTCACAACAATCCCATTTTCATTCAATTTATTCTTATAAACCCATTTGGTTCCAATAATGGGATGATCCTTAGGCCTTGGAACAAGTTCTCATACCTTGCTCCTTTCAAATTGATTTAACTCTTCTTGCATGGCCAAAAACCAGTTCTCATCACCCTTGGCTTCTTCAAATTTCTTAGGCTCTACTTGTGAAATGAATGCCACATTGGCACAGAGATTCCTAAGAGAAGCTCTAGTCTTAACTCCTAAAGAAGGATCACCTAAAACTTCATCTATTGGATGATCTTTGACATATTTCCAATCTTTAGGAAGAGGAGGATTTTCATCCTTGACAGGAACAATTTCTAGAGATGTAGAAGAAGGTTCTATTGGTTTTTCTACTTGAGGAGAATCACTTGATTTTTCTAAGGAAAGAGAATCCAGTTGTTTTTCCAAAATGTCATCTTCATCCACATTGATTGTGTGTTGAGGAGACTCATCAAAATTAACATGAACTGACTCCTCTACAACAAGAGTTCTCCTATTGAATACTCTATAAGCTTTGCTGGAAAGGGAATAACCCAGAAAAATTCCAAAATCAGATTTGGAATCGAATTTTCCTAAGTTATCCTTAGTGTTAAGAATGAAGCATTTGCTGCCAAAGGCTCTAAAGTATTTAACAGAAGGAGTTTTTCCACTCCAGAGCTCATATGGAGTTTTCTCAAGAATAGGTCTTATGGAGACCCGATTAAGCACATAACAAGCAGTAGCAACAGCTTCAGCCCAGAAATATTTTGGAAGGGAATTCTCATTGAGCATAGTCCGAGCTAGCTCTTGGAGAGACATATTTTTCCTCTCAACAACACCATTTTGTTGAGGGGTCCTAGGAGAAGAGAAATTGTGCTCAATTCCATACTTGAGACACAAGAGTTCAAATTTCTCATTTTCAAATTCTCCACCATGATCACTACGAATAGCAACTATGGTGAGCTCCTTTTCATTTTGAACTCTTTTCCTAAAACTAGAAAAGGTGTCAAAAGTCTCATCCTTAGACTTTAGAAAGTGAACCCAGGTAAATCTAGAAAAATCATCAACAATGACAAATGCATAGAATTTTCCTCCTAAGCTAGCAATATTTGAAGGACCGAAGAGATCCATGTGAAGAAGTTGGAGAGGCTTAGAAGTAGAAATTGCATTCTTAGATGCAAAAGAACTTTTGATCTGTTTGCCCATTTGGCAGGCTTCACAGACCTTATCCTTTTCAAAGGATATCTTAGGGATTCCTCTAACTAAGTTCTCCTTAGTAATTTTAGCTAAGGTATCCATCCCTACGTGTCCTAATCTCCTATGCCAAATCCAAGAATCATGGGAAGAATTCACAGCAAAACATTTTTCATCAGACACAGCAATATCATCTAAGTCAATAATATAAATATTATCTTTCCTATAGCCAGAAAACATAACTTTGCCATTTGAAGCATCTTCAATTATGCAAGAGTCTGACTTAAAAATTACTTTATATCCTTTATCACATAACTGGCTAATACTAAGTAAATTATGCTTTAATCCATCAACTAATAAAACATTCTCAATAATAGGATTAATGCTGTTACCTATGTTGCCAATGCCAAAAATTTTGCCTTTCTAGTTTCCACAAAAAGTGACACTTCTTTTCTTCTTGTTGACAACTGCAAACTTGGTTGAGTCTCCTGTCATATGCCTCGAACATCCACTGTCGAGGTACCATTGGTTTTTCCCAGGAGAACAGTCAACCTGCAGAACAGAAATCAGGTTGTCTGCTTAGGTACTCAAATCTTTTGGGTCCTAGTGTTAGTTTTGGTTCCTTTGGGAACCCATTGCAGCTTACTACCATTTTTCATATTATGTGTTTTTAAAGGACATATGAAAGACTTATGTCCTACTTCATTACAGGTATGGCAAGTAGTCGGTTTGACAAAGAAATTCTTAAACACTTTTCTCTTATTGAATTTGTCATAGCCTAAACCTGCTTTATCATGAGTAGCTCTATGATTCCCTATTAGCAATGTTAAGTTCTTGCTACCATTTGAAAACCAAAGAACAAGTTTATTCAAAGATTCATTTGTCTTCTTTAGTTCAGAAATTTCTTTTTCATGCAAGTTCACTTCTTTAGCATGCTTCTCAATTAGACTTGCATTTTTCTTTTTCAGTGTATTGTATTTAGCCTTTAGCATGCCAAACTGTTTAACCAAATCGTTAAAGGCATCAACCATATCCTCATCATCATCAGACTCACTCTCACAGAAAGAAATGCTTACCTCATTATCGTGAGCCATGAAGCAGAGGTTGGCTAATTCCTCATTTTTTGAAGAGGATGTGTCACCTTCACTGTCATCCCAAGTGGCCTTTATAGCCTTCTTCTTAAATTTCTTGGGGTTCTTCTTGGACTGTGGACAATCTGCCTTCATGTGGCCAGACTTTCCACATCCAAAACAAGTAATTTCCTTCTCCTTGTGAGATTTCTCCCCCTTTGGAAATCTCCTTCCTTGCATTCTTTTTCTTTGGAGGAATTTACCGAACCTCCTAGTAATGAGAGCGATATCCTCATCATCATCATCTTCTTCTTCTTCCTCAGACAGATCTTGTTTACTTGAGGAAGCTTTCATTGCAATATCTTTTCTTTTTGTAGCCTCTCTCTCCTTGAGATCTTCCTTCTCGTTAGACCTCATCGTGATCTCGTGTGTCATGAGAGATCCAAGGAGTTCCTTAAGTTTTAGAATCTTGAGATCCTTTGCTTCCTGTATGGCAGTCACCTTTGGCTGCCAGCTTCTAGGAAGACATCTAAGAATCTTCCTGACCTGTTCTTCACAAGAATATGATTTACCAAGAGCTTTTAAGCCATTGGTAATGTTAGTAAATCTTGTAAACATAGAAGATATCGATTCATCTTTTGGCATAGAAAATAACTCATACTCATGTACAAGCATATTCAATTTACTCTCTTTTACTTGATTTGTTCCCTCGTGGGTAACCTCTAATAAGTGCCAAATTTCTTGAGCACTTTCACACCCTTGTACCCTATTAAATTCATCTCTATTTAAGGCACAATACAGGGTGTTTATCGCCATAGCATTAAGGCTTAGATTTCTCTTATCTGACTCAGTTAGATCAGTGGAAATCTTAGGAACACTTTGGCCATCTACAGTTTTCATGGCTTTAAATGGACCATATTCTATAATGTTCCATAGCTCATAGTCCATGGCTTGAATGAATATCTTCATTCTTGCTTTCCAGTAAACATAATCACTCCCATCAAAGAAGGGAGGCCTATTTGTAGCTTGACCTTCTCCGTGTGTGGAGTTAGTGTTGAATGTCATTACCATTGTAAATATATCACACAATGATTAAAAGACAGCTTAGACAATGATAACCTTGCTTTGATACCAATTGTAGGATCGAGATTGTCTAAGAGGGGGGGTGAATTAGACCCTTTTTAAAATTTAATTAAGTAGCCTATTTGTAGCTTGACCTTCTCCGTGTGTGGAGTTAGTGTTGAATGCCATTGCCATTGTAAATATATCACACAATGATTAAAAGACAGCTTAGACAATGATAACCTTGCTTTGATACCAATTGTAGGATCGAGATTGTCTAAGAGGGGGGGTGAATTAGACCATTTTTAAAATTTAATTAAGTAGTCTAATATTAATTTCTTTCTTATTGTAAGACTCTAAATTAAAAGCAATCAGACAAGCAATCAAAGTAAAGAGAGAGAGAGAAATTTAACACACAGTGGTTTTTACGTGGTTCGGCCAAACTTTGCCTACATCCACGCTTCAAGGTTCACCCATTGAAGATCCTTAACCTTCTCCTCAACGAGAATACACAGATCGGAATTCCGAGCTCCGATCAACTGCCTTTTACAAATCTGGATTGTTCTTCACGGGCGACAATCCACTGCCTTATACAAATATATGAGTTGGTAAAGTTCTAGCTCAGACTACACTCTCAAAGATTAAATCTCAAGTTATCGAATCGAGAGGTGTAGAAGAATAATACAGAGTATATGATTTTTGCAGGTTAGGGCTCAGGAATTCAATTCGCAAAAAGTTATATCTTCGTGCTCTAACCTCGGCTTAAATACTCTGTCTTCAGAATCGGCTTGACTTCAATGCTCCTTATCCATTAATAGAAACTTTGTTACCGTTGGAGCAGCTTTCGTACAGAAGCAGGTAGCCGTTGCTTTCTGAAAGCGCAAGTCGCCCGACGCCATTAATGTACTCGACTTTAAGCTTCTGGGCGAGATACACTGTAGCTTTCGCGGCATAATTTAAAATCTAGCGGAAGACGTTGCTTTACAATTCTTGAACCGGCTTCGTTATGTTTGTGAAGCTTGAGCCGAATCGGAGGATGCTGCTCTAGAAGATGAACCGCTGTCAGAAGATGCACCATTAAACAACTGAAACGCTATCGGAAGATGTAGATATGAAGTCTTCCGGTTTTGTCGTCTAGTGAGCGGAGGAGGTCTTCTTCGAAGTCTTCCGGTTTTGTCGCTTAGCGATCGGATGACTTCGTCTTTCGAACTGAGGATGTAGATCTTGAGCGGATACTATATGAGAATTTCTTCTTTTGTCTTCTAGCGATCGGAGGACGTAGTCATTAAAAGCTTCGCCTTTTGTCGTTTTCCCATCGGTAGACTTAGCGTTAAACGCCATCGGATGATTCAGTCCTTAAACCCATCGGATGACTTAATCTTCGAAGTCATCAGCTTTTGTCGTCTAGCGGGCGGTAGACTTCGTCTTTTATTTTCATTCACCGGTGGACTTCTTTTCTTTTAATATTTTAAATCACCGGTGGACTTCTTGGCAACTTGACCACTGAATGTGCATTCACAGCCCTGTTTTACTAATAAACCTAGGACACTCAACCAAATTCATTAGTAAACTAAAATACCATTTTCAAGGGTATTTTCAACAGATTAATCTCAACTGCATATACATTATTTTCATTCAGTAAACATAATCAAATTATAATATAAACCATATAAACTCATCATCAAAAACAAATTTGGACTTAATTATCATTTAAGTCAACATGTACTTCGTTTAAAAACACGTTTGAGTCAGTTTTGTATGAGGTTACGAGAGCGTATGAATGTTGGGTTTCGATTGGGTTTAAGTCTTTATGATGACGGTTGTATTGATAGCAATGAAGTGTGAAGAAACTAAAGAATTGTGGAGTATGTGTTGAAGTGGAAGAGGATTGGAAACAGGGAGGGGACACTCCCTGGAATTGAATTTCCAGGGAGGGTGGCGATTGATCTCCTAAAGAGGGGATCAATCGCCCCTCATAGTCGCTGCTCTCTGGAAAAATCCAGAGAGCGTGGCGACTGATCGCCACAAACTGTGGCGATCAGTCGCCACAGGCGATTTGCAACAGGCGACCATTTGCCTGTTGAAATCGCCGAAGGGCGATCAGTCGCCCCCTTAATGGGCGACTGATCGCCACTGCTTAAAGGGATGAAAATCCCTTTTTGCCCTCTGCCTATTTTTATTTTAGTTTTTAATTGTTTTAAATTTGTTTTAAGTTTTGTTTTAAATAGTTTATAAACATAGACTCCGTCGGTTTTTATTCTGATTTCGATTCCGACATTAAAAGTTTTATTTCCGCTAAAACGTTAAATTTAAAGTTTTAAGTATAAAAAAAATATGTACAAGAAATTGAGTATAGTATTAGGGTCGTGACAAAACCACTTGGCCTGAACGTATCCATTTCTCCTCCACGGCGGTACGTGCATGCCCTTACTTTTCAACGACCTTTTAATGGCAGCACACATCAGCCGACCAATCATCTTCAACTCTTCCACTTTACCCACAAACTCCTGGGGGAAAAGCTCGAGAAGCGAGGTGAATTGACTGGTGGGCCGAGCTATTTCAAATTCTCTCGCAAGACAAACTTCCACAATGTATCGCTCTCCACCGGCATTGAGGTCCACGTACTCGTAATTCCCAGCTGGAAATCGCCCAAATTTCTCCCACTTTGATTTGCAGAGGCCTGAGCGTAGACAATATTCACCCTTTATTAAAGAAAACGACAATTCTAATAGGCTGCAATGGTGAAAGAAACCAAAGATACTAGCTTCGCATAAGAAGCATAATGCCGATGAAAATGCACCTGCATCGAAACCTTTTTCACGTAAACGAGCCATCAATTTACGTTTAAATCCCGGCGATGAGAGGGCGTCGTCGACGAGTTGAGATGCGAATTTAACCCCAGCTTTAATCTTTCTTCTGACGCGATAATCGTCTTTGTTATCCTGAGATCCAAACAGACTTCGCAAAGACTCTACTGTCTCGGAATTAGAAGGGCGTTGTCCATTTCTATGTCGTCATTCCCTTCATTTTCTTGCTCAATTTCAACTCCATCGCCTCTTTCGATAAACGACTTGACGAGGTCCGACAAATCCAAAGAACTCTTAGGCGAGTGCTCGCTCTTCCAGGAACGGTTCGGTTCGGTTTGGAACAGTTTTGACCAATCCAAACCGATAACCGAGCCTAAAAAGTCGGTTGCAGGGGCTCAAAACCGAAGTTTGGTTTCCAGGGGCTCAAAATCGATCCGAACCGAATCGAACCAATTTTACCGGTTCTGATTCGGTTCATCGGTTCCGGTTTGATTTTGCACACTCCTAATTTGGATAGCAAAGAAATCTAAGAGTGGGCATATCAGGTATCGAGATTGACTAAACATCAGGTCAAGGTCAACCCAACATCAAAAACAAATTATCATCTACTAAATCCAACACCGAGGCAACATCGTTTGAAACCAAAGCCACAGTGAGCCATACTAGACCGTGATCGACTAAACACGAGGTTATGACCATGTCGATCAATAAAATGCAAGATGCAGTCGACGACACCGTAATTGTGGCTAATCGATGGAGAGTCGAAGAACGAGCATAAAGTAAAATTAGTAGTGATCCACAGATGTCGTAATTTGATTGATCATTTGCTCGTGTAGTCAACTAAAAGTATGGGAAACCAAGGTTTAAAATAAATTAGGGTAGAGTAGCAAGTTTGATGTCAAATGTCAAAAATTTAATTTTTTTAAAATATAATATTTATTTATTTATTTTTTAATTTTAAAGCCAAAGTAAAACATTTAAGATAGGAATAATATTGTCGAACAAAATCAAAAGCTTGCGAACGACGATGTCATGGCGGAGGAAGAAGACGATGTCGCGGCCTGCAGAAGTACTCAGAACTCAGAAGCCAGGGTTTCTCAGTTGTCGTCGCGAGGAGAGGTTAAAGGGAAAAGAGGGAGCAGTTGTGGTTCGGTATAAGAATGTGATCTTGGCGATGGGTGCAGGTAAAATCTTCTCTCTCTGATGGCTTTTTCTTCCTCTACTGATGTTCAATTCGGAGATGAACTGGTTTCGATCTTCTTTTTCGTCGTCGAGTATGGTCAGCTTCGAGAGGATCGTGGAAGGGGACGGAAATGCTTGATTCTTGTCGACGTCGATTGAAGTTTCCGATTTCGAATCGAAATTAATAGGTTTTTGAATCACGAGCTTGGGTCTGGTGTAATTTCTTCTCTCATGGAGTTTTGATGTGGTTATATGCCTTTTCGTTCCTGTGATCTTGGATGCTGCCGATCCTTCTTCTGGCGCGGCCCCTTGGTTGGTTGCGTCGGAGAGTCCTGTCAATCGCTGTACGATTTCTCGGAAAGCTTTGGTGTCCGTTTGAACGAAGGTAGTCAAGGGTTGAGAATCGCCCTTGCTCGTCGTCGACTTCTCCATCGGCCGCGTCATACTTGAAGGTAATTTATTCGCAACAATGCATTTGCAATTTGGACTAGAAATCACTGCGAGATCAGAGGTGGATGTAGAAGTAGGTTTTTGGTTTTGATTTTGTTGTTTTTTGTTTCATTGTTTTCTTCTGTCATGTTTGTTTCACCACTCAAAAGCCAGTTAGGAGGAAGAAGGAATGGCCTTAAAACCCCCTTTTTTAAGAGGGCAAAGGGAAAACGCACGTAGGTAGCTTCAATCAACCCTCCATTGGAGTCAAGAGTCGTTTGGTCAATAACTCAAACTTGGCTATTTTAAGAAGACGAAAACTGCACCAAAAATAAAACATAAAATGAAAAATAGAAAGCTACGGAACAAAATAAAAAACTGGCAATAAAAAATCAAAGTAAGAACGCATAAATTTACATAGTAAGAACACATAAATTTACATAGAAACCCTAATAAGAAAAAAAAAGAATGAAAATTTTGTCGAAACCAAATTTCAGGTTAGCATTTTAGCAGTTAGTGAATAAACATAATAAAATCCTAATCATGAGAAAAAACTATTAGTAGTGGGCTTATCATCTCGATTATTCTGCTACCACCACAGATCTTTGAAAATTTATAATTTTTCATTTCTAATGTTACAAAAATAGGCCTTTCGGGTCGGGCCATCGAACTCTATCAAAAGTCTTACTTGTTATTACGAGTTAAGTACCATGTCTACCTTTACATTCACTATTGAATGATACCGTGTGAATGAACAAGGAACAACGGAGGGAACAAGGAACAACGGAGGGTGAGCATAAAGAAGAAACAAAGAAACTGTCTTGGAATCATTACTTTTTACAGACAATAAAAAGAAAACATCCAGAAAAGGATAGATTAATACGAGAGTTGCCTCCTTGATGCTGCCCCTCAACTTTGAATTGTAGTCCTCAGGCTTTTAATTTTTAGCTAAAAGAAATAATTAACGTCTACATTAAACAGACTAGGTTGGAAATCTTTTTTTTTTTTCTTTTGTTTTCTTTCATTGAAATTAACATTTATCTGTTACCCTATCTGGCAAAGTTTTAGTAACCGTGTGAGAGATGGAGAGGCTGGCAGCAATTTTTTTTCTGAATATTGCATGTTCTTTCAGATGAAAAGCTTGAAATCTATGGAGAGATAGATGATAGAGGAGAGTGATGGGTAGAAAGTGACCTCCTTTGGTGTTCTGCACTGAATTCCCAAGAATACACCTCGGCCCAAGCTATTAATTTTAAGACTACCAATAATTTGTGACTGCAATGGCAAAAAGAAAATCCCAACCATTTTTTTCCTTATTGGACTGATTGTTAGTTGACTTTTAATTTAGGCATTGAATATGCTTAAATAGTTTTGGCAATTGCTAATGAGTTAGTAGAAGAAGAAAATTTTCATCGAGTTAGTTGAAGAAGAAACCTTTTCTTTCCGCAAGGTGTTTCTGACATTTTTTCTGTACAGATACTTGCTTTGATTTGTAATCTTTCTGATGTAGTAAATAGTTTTTACTTTAGATTTATTTCTGAGTGATGTATTTGTTTTTTTGTTTACTTTATGTAGTTTGTGCCATCAATAATTAATGTTTTTCTCACAAATTTATATACTTTCATTAGTGTTAGGAGCAAAGAGAAAGGGTAGAACATGACAGACTGTGATGATGACTTTTTTGTGCCTCATATTGGTTTGGTTGTGATTACAATTATAGTGAGTTTTAATTTATACAGAAGTATGTTGTTGAGATTGGTTTGGTTGTCATATAAAAAAATGAAAAGAATGTTTGACAAATATGAAATCTAAACATTATAAAGTTGACATGTTCAAAAGAAGGTCTTCCTTGTGGGTAATGGTACTGACAGTTTTTTTTTTTTTTTTCTTTTTTTTTTTTGAGAAGTAGGTGCTATAACAGGTTGTAAAGCTAGCGATGATTTCAGCACGATGATGATAGACGCGAGAAAGTCAATTATTTTTATTCCGAACATAGTCATTAATTGGTTAGGCTGAATCTGAAACAACATCTACCATCTGCTTGAAAAATTTACATAATCCTAAGTATCATACAGAGAACGACCGATCTGGGTATGAATCGAATCAGAATTATTCATCCGTGGTAAAAAAAAGGAGATTTCAAAATGTTGGGTTCATGAAGAGAAATTATTACTATATGGGACTGCAAATGATGGAAGCAAATGATGCGCAAAAACTCCTCAACATATTCACAAGCAAACAAGACAAGGTCATGTCATTCTTTTATTCATTTCAATTGGATCAAGAAAATATACTGACTAATGAATCAAGACTTGAATTTTGACATTACTCACTCTACTTGCAATAATACAATTTTGCTCCATCTAGGAGATTTGTTGGTTAATGTTATTTTGATTTGGGAGTGCTATTTGTGTGGTTATTTGAGACATTCCTTATAGGTAACCAATAACAATGTTAATTTTAGGATCTTGAAGTTAGAAGTGAATAAATGGACATGTCACACTTGTTGGTTTAAGAATGTAATCGACAAGGTATACTTGACACTGCAAATCAAGGATTATGTCGAGCAATTTCCTATTTCTCATACATTGTCCAGACATTTGAGTTATCTCGAAGAATACTACACTGTCTCTTATAAGTATGTAAATCCGGAATGTAAGGACTTTAACTTGTTTTTATAATCGGTATGAATTTATTGTAGAGTTTGATGATACATCGACAATAAAATTTGGATTGGCAGAGTAAATAAGAGAACAGAAGGATGGACAGGTAAAACCAATCGATTAACTATAAAACAGACTTTCATATCAATAGATCAAAAGCAAATTAGTGTATAAAGGGGAGATAAGCTTGGTTAAAGTTGGTTGAATTGTGAAATAATTAACATTTATTACGTGAGTACTACTCTACGCCCAATTAGTGTCATGAAATTGTCTTCATCAACAAGACTTGTTAGAAGGACACACACTAGGCAACAAAAAGAGAGAGAGAGAGAGAGAGGAGATTGATTGTAAATTAGAAGGGAAGCAAGAAAAAAAAGGAGGGCATGCACCAAACATAATCAACAGATGGGCATGAGGATCACTTCCTCCCCATGCCACCCAACATCACTCCTCTCATTTCTTTTTAATAATTTAGAAAATACCCACTTCAAATCTCACTCTAATTTATAATTTTGAGCTCCCTTTGAACTATATCACATCATTTAGTCACTTCAATTGAGTAAATTTGCTACATATTATCTATTTTCTATTAAGTTTCTTTTTTAAAATAAAATATTTGAATTTAGAATTTTAAAGATATAAACTAAATTTCTAGGTTTTTTAAGTTTTGTATTTATATAAAAATATAATATAGGATAATTATTAAAATGAACCCTAAAGTATAAGAGTATTTTCAATTGACACTTTAAACTTTTAATTTCGTCAATTGACACGTCACAATTTAAGGTATTAGCAACAAACACGTTGTCGTTAAACTACGTTAAATCTTTCTTTCTCTCTCTCTCATCTTTTCCATTCTCTACACTAAAAATAGGATGCAAATGGAATAACATCCAAAAAGGCATCTTGTCACGACCCTGAGGCAGACCGGACAAAATGTCAAGTTGGGCGACCAGATCTTTGGATCACCCAGTCTAAGGCTAAGGCTCGATTCGCAGCGGAAGAGTTGAACAATAATTAGAATACCAAAATCCACACAGTAATTATATATAATAATAATGCGATAAAGTAAAACAGTTAAATAAGGGTTTGCATGTCCATGAATATATCTAAATCCAAATAAGAGTTATACAAACCAAACTAAAGATAGGTCCTCACCAGGGAATAACTAACACTCAAACACAAAAACTAAATAAGAGAAACAGCTTCCGAACTTCAGTTACTCACTGTTCTTGTTCTTTCCTGAAAAGAGGAGGAAGTCATTGAGGTGAGTAACTAACTCAGTCGTTGAGGTGAGTAACTAACTCAGTCGAAATGTTATATTAAATGCATTTAATACTTATTTTACATTTTCTATCAAAACATGATGAGATAACAAAATATTTTTCAAACATCGTCTTATGAAAACTCATTTTGAACATTTTATGAAAACAGGCTCCACATGCCAACGATGAGGCAATAAGTAAAACATTAATCGCATACATAGACGACTATATTAAAATACGTCATCATTGTACTTATCTTATAAAAATTTATCTCAGTGAAAAATGAGGGTCACTCAAGGACCCCTCCGGCACATAAACGAAGAAAGACGGTGACCTCAAGTCCAGCAACACCTATGAACCAGAAAGAAGAATCAAGCAACATGCAATCCAGAGATCCAGCCCTGTTACCCGGGTTGTCGGTGGACAATGGTCATTTACGAAACAACCCATATGATTGATAATAAACAACAAATAATACGCTGATAAGATTTAGGGATTCAAAACCCAAGAAGCGCATCATCAATGCCCTATTTCGTAACATGCAAACGTGACATCCTTCACGTAGCAGAAGATGTACTGGGATGTCTTCCTGATACTTTGACACTGAAACCGTTCAAAGTATCACAATGATCAATCCTCCATCACAACAACAGAAAATAAACCATGCATCAATAGTAAACGTGTAAATCATACATACATATATACACATATAATATTTACGTGCTGTCGACCAGGCCTGTCAGGTTTTCAGTGGGTGATAAGCTCACAAAAATACGGTTTTGGAAAACAATGATGCAATGCAAAGCAATCAATATAAAACTTCTACCTTTACGCGCTCATTCTCCCAACTCAATGGGTAACCTCAGCCACTGACTCGAAGTCCTTAAAGTCGTCTGAGTCTGAAACAAAACCAGGTTAAGATTATCCAACTCAACACTAAGGGAATGCACTATAATGGGTCATAAACCGAGATTAGGAACTCAATCCATAACACTATAAGCGGCCGCAAACTTCACCAAAACGCGTAGCGCCAAGGCGACAAAGTTTTTCCCAAAATTAAAACTTTGTGGTCAACTACTTCAGACCATGGGTCGAACACTTTCTACCTATCAGGTTAACCCGTAGGTCGACACTTTCTTCAAGCGGTCAACACTTTAAAGCTCTCGGATTAAATCGTCAAATGACCTAGCAGTCGACCTTCATCCACAAATGTCGACATTTGCTCAGTCGAAACTTCCCCTAAACTATCAACACCCTAAACTCTCGGGTTTCAGCCCATTCTACACTAGTGGTCGACACTTCCAAGAAGTGTCGACACTTGAAGCTTTTTGTTCCTAGCACAAGGCTTGAGGTGTCGATCGACGTCCACAGCGGTCAATGCTTGAGGCGATATCCAACGACGGGAAGTTGCAAAAATCGCTCCCCCTCGTCGATTCTTGCCTCCAAACAGCGACAACACTTGCACACACTCTTAGTACACCAATATATCTAGAAAAATCAGATGGAATCAAGTTGCATTGCTCGAATTCATCCCCAACCCAAAACCTTAAACTTGAAAACGAAGAATATAAAACTTATCAAATCCCGAAGTCTCTTTGCAAAAGGTGGCGCACGAAATCTCATGAATGATTTCTGGGCCACAAGAAGCGATGAATCGCTCGGTGGAAAAATCCACTCTCTCCCTCTCCTAGGTGTTGTCACCAAAATGAAGGAGAGAATAGGATTTCCAAATTCCATTATAATAAATTAATATTTTTTTATTTACCTTACAACTTTATGAATTTATAATTTACACCCATATTTTAATTAGACAAAAAAAAATCTTTAAAAATACTAATTTTTACACATAGATATTAGATAGAAAGAGAAAAAGATTTAATACGAAAAATCTAAGGGACTTTAAAGATAAAATGGTCGTCGCTATTCGCTAACAACTGAAACTATGAGTTGACAAGTTCTCTATAACTGGAGTTTTTTTTGTTTTGTTTTTTTTCCTCTTATTTCCAGGAGAAGCGTGGAGAAGACGCGCAGAGGAAGGGGGCCGAGGGACGACATCATTGTCGAAAGACAGCCTGATTGGTCAGAGGCACTAACCAAGCATACGTTGCTTTTCAGCTTTTAGGGCTCACCCTCTTCTCTCTTCCTTCCCGTTTTCTGCTTTAAAGACCCGTTTCTTTCTCCTCCTCCCCCACCTTCTCCTCCTCGCTGGACAAATTGGGTTTTATCCTCTTTGTTTGGGAGAGCCGAAGTCATTTCAATTCAAATGCTCTTTTTTGGTTCCCAAATTATATAAAATTTCTCAGAAATGCCCCGTTTCTCCTGCGCATTCCCCCTTTTTTACACTTACCTCCCTCCTTATCATCCATCTCTCACGATTTCCCTCTCTTTTCCCTTCGCGCTCTTCGTTGCAGTCTCTTCTTGACATTTTCTCATCTGGGTTTACTCGATATGCCTCTTTTAAACCCCTTGAAGTCACTCGGACCTTGTGAGTTTGCAGATTTTGGGTGTTGGTTGGCAGGAAGATCGCCCTTCGCCCTTTCATGGCAATGAGATGCCGAGGGACGACATCATTGTCGAAAGACAGCCTGATTGGTCAGAGGCACTAACCAAGCATACGCTGCTTTTCAGCTTTTAGGGCTCACCCTCTTCTCTCTTCCTTCCCGTTTTCTGCTTTAAAGACCCGTTTCTTTCTCCTCCTCCCCCACCTTCTCCTCCTCGCTGGACAAATTGGGTTTTATCCTCTTTGTTTGGGAGAGCCGAAGTCATTTCAATTCAAATGCTCTTTTTTGGTTCCCAAATTATATAAAATTTCTCAGAAATGCCCCGTTTCTCTTGCGCATTCCCCTTTTTTACACTTACCTCCCTCCTTATCATCCATCTCTCACGATTTCCCTCTCTTTTCCCTTCGCGCTCTTCGTTGCAGTCTCTTCTTGACATTTTCTCATCTGGGTTTTCTCGATATGCCTCTTTTAAACCCCTTGAAGTCCCTCGAACCTTGTGAGTTTGCAGATTTTGGGTGTTGGTTGGCAGGAAGATCGCCCATCGCCCTTTCATGGCAATGAGATCAAGTAGGTGATTTTTTCTTTTTTTTCTCTTTTTATCAAATTCTAGTCTTCTCCTAGTGTTCCCGGAGTTCACTAACATCATCCGGCCGAGCTAACGATGAATATTCCTATCGGGATTCTCATTTCCACGGGAGAAGTGACAGAATAAGAAAATGGAGTAATTTGAAATCATGGTTTTTTACAAAGTATTTTTCCTTGCTCTTGTTTCTCGTGGCTTTTGAGTAGTTTATGCAGTTGAAACAATAATTCAAACAGTGGTTGCCGAAAGCTTTTAAATTGTCTGTAGTTCAACTACTTTCGTTGGCTTTGTTCATGACATTAACCACCCCTTAAGTGGTAAATTTAACTCATGCTACGCTGCAGGCAATTTTATAAGACAGAATGTTTACTTGACTCTGACAGCAGCCTACTTAATTATTTGGAATCTAACTGTAGTTTTCATGAGCCACCCGTTGTGTTGATTGTATGCTCTGAGGCCAATTATTTCAGATGCAAATTGATGTCCTTTTTTGAACAGAATTATTTCTACTTAGGGAACGTGTGTACTTTCCTTTTGATAAGACTTTCATACGGGTTTTACATTTTTTTCCACATATCATTTCATATTTAATTCGTCTAAAATTGACCGTAGTGCTTAGAACCTGGAATTCTTGTCGTTTAAGAATCCTAGTTGAACTTTATGTTCCTACTATTTCTTTTTACTGCTTCACTCTTCTGTTGTCTTTTCATGGAAGCTTTCCATCAATGCAACAAATTTCACATTTCAACCTCTGAAAATTCATCTCAATCAGCTACTCATATGTAGCTGGAAGGTCTCCAGTCAGCAATTTTCAGTCACAGATTTTGAATTCTCGTTTAATCTCATTTTACCTTGCTAAGTAGCCCACATTTGATTTCCTCAAAATGTTTTTTCTTTGCCAAAGGCATCCAATCAGTAGAAAGAATCTCAAAGTTTCTTTCTTTGTGCTATTATACATTTTGATTCAGCAATTACCTTGTGAATGAAGGACAGTTAAAAAGTAGAGAGTTGGGTTCAAAGAAGCTTAGTTCGTCCTCTTGCTGTGATTGTTTCAGTTGCTTTCATCGAATTCTGACAAAATTAAGAAAACGCAGGAAGTATAAGTTAATCACAAGTTAGATTTAGAGGCTCGGTATTCTAGTCTATTGTGGACTAATTGGACTTATCGCAATAAAATTCTTTTTGTAGATAAATCTCCGAAAATGAATTTATGGGATAACATTTAAGTTTTTTATTTTTGTCAAGTGGACTTTTAGCACTAAGTATTTTAAGAATTATCTTTTTAGTGTGATTCTCTTAAAGTAGAGGGAAATTATTTTCATTAAGGTCTTAGGAGCCTCAAAAGAAAGGGTTTCTTACCCTCCCGGTGCTTTATCTAATCTTTTCTGAATATATTTTGTCTCTTATAAAAAAATTACTTGTTAGATTATTGGTTGAAATTCTAGGCTTTATTTTGTTATTTCGCTTTGTGAAAGGCATCGATATTATAGTTGGTGAATTCTTCCTCAATTTCTGCATCCATTTTCTGTAGTCAGATACTCCTATTAGATTGAGTTATTATCTTTTATCAACCATACAGCTCTAGATAGTCTTGTTATCTGACCTTTAACTTATATCGCTCAGCTGTTAAAAAAATTATGCGCATTTTTGTTGGAATGATGCCTTACTTTTTGTTAGAATTCCAACTTCCATTTCATCTCTGCTTTAATATTATTGAAAATATTGTTCTTTATGTGGTTGGTCTTGTTATCTTACATGTGTAGTTCCTTCTTCCTTGGTCCACGTGTCAATAGACATACATGGATTACACTTTGATGTGCCATTTATAACTTCTTTTTCATTCATATTTACTATTTTAATACAAGAAAAATGGATGATGATGTTATCCTTGCTGATGAGCATCCTTTTAAGAAGTTTATTTTCCAATAAATTTAATATATATTTTCTTCTCCTGTCATAGTTTCTTAAGTAGAAAAATATTTAATGTTTGATTTGCAAAGTGATTCAGGTGCAGAGAAAAATGATTTGGACTCATCTCCTGGGCGAAGCGTCGATGGAAGCTTCAGGAAGTTTGTTACAGGTATGTACTTGTATCGGATTTCCATAGATATTAACTTGGCAATTTTTTCACCCTTTCTTGTTCTAAACTTTCTCATCCACATCCTCATGCAATAAATTTATGGCTACAACATTCTACTTTTTCGAAATCTTTGGAAAGCGCAACTATATGTGGCTTGTTTCAATGTTTTGTCAATGCATCTTTTGTTATTTTTCTTGTTATTTCCCAGGCCTGTCACTTGACTCATGCTTCTTTAATATATATATTTTTTTAATTTGGGTTTTAATGCAATCTTTTCATTATCGCGGCTCAGGTTTTCTCCAAAATGATTTAGACACATCTCCAGCTCAGAGCGCAGATGGAAGCTTTAGAAAGTCTAACTCTGGTATATACCATTAAATCTCTTTGTGGCATTTGTTCTTTAAGTAGTGGGAATTCGCTAGTTTTTATCTTGAGCTAAAATTCTCAGACATTTCTGAATTTCATTAAATATTGAGGGCATTATTCCTCACTGTTTCATCTTAAGTACATGATGAATGGATAATCTAAAAGAACAATGAAAGGGCGAGAGCTAGCCAGAATGATGCAAGCAAAAAGACCTCATCAAATCAATGGCTACAAAAACCAATTGAAAGTAGTTTGATCTTTTCGGGACTGAAACTAGTTTGAAAACAAGAAAATAGTTTTTGACTAAGTAAAAGCCAACAATTAAAAAACGCTAAAAATTGAGAAAGAAAAGAAAAAAAAGAATGATTGCTGTTTTTTTTGATAATATGTTGATGTCACTTCTGGTTATTAACTCATTTTTACTTTTTGTGTATGCAGCTCTATCAAGTTATAGTTATTCTGGTACGCCAGCTTCGGGGAAGTTCAATCCCATTTCAAGAAAATTATACAAAGGGCTTAAGGACTACAGGAGGAAACTCGTCGACCTCGAAGTATTTTGTCATATACTCGAGGATTGGGTTCTGGAGAACATATCTGCCGATTCAGTTAGTCAAGAACCGATCTTTCCTTCTCCCTTCGTGATTGATGAACTTCGTAAGCTTGATTTAGCGTTAGAAAGTGTCTTATTTCAGCAGCTTTATCGGATGCCAAGTTCTCCTTATGTTTCTGACAACCTCAAGGAAGACGAGTACCTTGCAGTCGAAGACTTCCTTCATGCAGTCGTCAATGGCCTATGGCGTACATTTTGGCACAAAAGTGGACCTTTACCTTTCTTCGTATCTTGCCCTCGTAATTTGGGGTCAAAGTTCTGTACAGTAGAGAAGGCGATATCAAGAGGAAAAGTTCAAGAAATACGAGGTTTGGGTCTGATTTCTAGAATTGGGAATGACCAACAGGTTAGCTGGGATCAAGTGGCAGAATTTACTTTATTTAAACCGAGTATATTGTTTGAGGATCAGCGAAAGTTATCTGCTCGCACCATTTGCGATGCCCTATTTTATGGTTTGCATATACTTATTTCTAGGAATTTAAGCAAAACTAGTTCAATCAGCAACAATTCGGTCTTTCTTTTGGTACTGGATTCAAAACATGGTGGGGTCGTAAAGTTTGGTGGGGATCTTAGCAAGCTCGAAATGAATTCCTCCAATCCATACCAGTCAGTGGTTGAATGGATAAAAAGCTGTGCAGAAATCAGTATTTCTCCAGTGGAGAGAGTATGGAACAAACTGGGGAATGCAAATTGGGGGGACGTGGGGACTCTGCAATTAATTTTGGCAACTTACTACTCAATAACTCAATGGCATGGATCGCCAAGAAAGTCTATATCTTCGTTGGCAGCAGATCATAGTTTACGCCTGCAAAAGCGATGGATGGAATGTCGGCTGAACGAGAATGAAAATTTGATGGTTCCTTTCAAACAGACTGCCCATCGACATGGAGATATCGTCGAAGTAGACGAAAATGATGTTCCCTTGCACAAAACTCAAGCTTTGCATTTGAAGCTCAACCCGGGAGAAGTAATTGTACTAGAAGATCAAAGGGAGGGGCAGAAAAGTTTCCAAGTTCGAGAGTCTCTGCTAGGCGGTAACGATTATCTCTACAGCACCGTCTCTCTAGATTACCCAACCGAGTTGTTGACACTATACGTCGGTGCTCATCCATCTAGACTCGAACCGTCATGGGAGGACATGAGCCATTGGTACCAAGTACAGAGACAGACAAAAGTACTAGGCATATTGAAGCAAAAGGGAGTTTCATGCAAATATTTGCCTGATATTGTTGCCTCGGGTCGAATTCTGCACTCGGGTCCATGTAAAAAGCAGAGCCCGGGAGGGAGGTGCGATCACCCATGGTGTGGCACACCTATTCTCGTGACGTTTCCGGTCGGCGAGCCAATTGCCTCCGTGGTGGCTCGTGACGGTCCGTTTTCATTGGAGGAGTCTATTCGCTGTTGTCGGGACTGTCTCGCCGCTTTGAGAACTGCAGCCATGGCAGGCATTCAGCACGGCGATATCTGCCCGGAGAATATCATACGAGTAGTCGATAGGCAAACTACATCGGCCAACAGATTTTATTACGTGCCTATATCATGGGGACGAGCCGTTATAGAGGAAAGAGACAGTCCGGCGATAAATTTACAATTCTCGTCTTCTTATGCGTTACAGCACGGGAAGCTATGTCCATCCTCAGATGCTGAGAGTCTGATATACCTTCTGTACTTCTTCTGTGGTGGAAGCTTGGAGGAGCAAGACTCCATAGAGTCTGCATTACAGTGGAGGGAGAGAGGGTGGGCCAGACGGTTGATTCAGCAGCAGCTGGGGGAGGTATCGGCTTTCTTGAAAGCATTTGCCGATTATGTTGATAGCCTTTGCGGGACCCCTTATCCGGTCGACTATGATATATGGCTGAAGAGATTGAACAAGGCTGTGGATGGAAATGGAAATCGGGGGAAAATGGTTGAGGAGGATTTGAGTTGTTCTACGCCGACTGCCTCGAGAGTCCACGACGTTGCAGAGTCTTCGGGCACTTAAGAACAACATTCATGTTGTGGCAACTGCGATGCGAAATCATGTTAGATTTGATGGATGAACATGGTAGCAGACTGCAATATCAGTAGACCAAAATGAGTCAAATTGTTTTGGGAAACTGCGGTTTGTTGTGAAAGAGTTTTTGGGATTGGGCTTTGAAGTGAAAAATGTGGGTATTCTTCTTTCACCTTCTGTTTGTACTTTTGTTTTATGCCATTTGGGGAAACCTGGTGTTAGTAGATGCTGTAAATGCATGCCATTTTTTTCATGTGATTGTTCAATTTATTGTTCAGTAACTTTAGATATAAAAAAAAAACACGTGATAATTTTTTATTTCCATTATTTGAGTAAAAGGGATTGTTATTTTTAAATTAAAAATATAAATTCGTTAATTAATTTTGTTTAAAATGATCGCAAACGAAAACCAAGTATTTTTTGATTGACATGTATAGACGTTTTGGACAAGAAATTAACAAGTGAAGTCGCAATTAATCTGTGTTCTTATTGTTTGTAGTTTGTCGTGAACTCGCAAATTAGAAAAGTTGTACGTATCTTGAACACCCGTGTTACGTATTTCATGCAAAATACCAAACATCATACAATATCTGAGTGGTGGGTACATATCGCATTTCATATTCAGAAAGTATGGGCACCCTTCTTGTGCAAACACCAACTTGAATGATATTTCATGCTTACCAAAGTTCACAAAACAATTTCGATAATCTTCTCCTAACAATTTCGTAATCCTTTTATTTACAACCATGCTTTCATTTTGATGCAGACCTTAAAATTCCATAGATCTCTCTTCATCAGGTGAAATCACAGTCAAAAGAGAGTACTTAACCCGAAGAGATATTTTACCTTGCTCGACGTGAAGCTTTGCCCCCGACACAACCCAATATCCAGGCGAGTCTTGGGGTCCTCTACTCATCTCTGTCGTATCAACAAACCTCAGAAGTTTCGGAGTCTGGGTGGGACCTGGCGGGCCATCTGGATAAACTGCAGAGTTTACATTTATGTCAGCAGGAGCTGGAGCAGGAGGAGGTCTTTGAGGTGTTGAGAGCCGAGTGCTAATAAGGGTCGAAATTATTCCAGATTTTTGGGTCAAGCCAGGCGAACCATCCCACTCCGGCTGCTTCACAGTCGTGGCACCGGCTAGTTTTGAAAAATGGAGATGTAGAAATAAAACTTTCTTCAGGCCAGAGTCTCCGACTTCAAAGTGGGCCCCGGTGACAACATGCATGGTCATCATTGGATTCAACAGGAGCAGTGCATATATGGGAGAAGCTCTTCCACTGAACCTTCTCGAAGTATCTACGGTCAGAGGACGGAGAGGAGGCACTGCGATTGAATCATTATGAAGTTGGAAAATGCTTGGTAGTGTGGAAAGGTGCTGCAAGTGGATAGCAAGGCAATTGCTTCTTTTACCTTCCAAGTACAACCTTAGACCTGTCACTGGCTTCATACCTACATCAACCTGCATTAATTCATCAAAGATATCATTACCATTTTTGTAGAAAAATCACAATTATGTAGAGACTATTAAGAAAATGGTAGTGCAAACTCTAAATATGTCATTTTCAATTTTTTTTTTGGCGTCATTAGAAAGATCAAAATTTACGACAAAATATGCATCAAAGGTTCTCCTTCCTCTTCCAGCTGCTAGTTTAAATCATTTCTACTAAATCAAGTCGAAGACTCCTGATATAACTAAACTGGAAGTCTCTGATAAGCAAAACCTCCTTTGAGGTTTACTTATTCTAGAGGAGTTAAGAAGTAAAGGAAAGTAGTCGTAAATTCATCGCCAGTTAGAGTTAGATAACTAATGAGGACAATTACTTTAGCTGGGGGAGAAGTTTAAGTAGAGGAAAGTTACTGGGTAGTGTGTAGGGGGAAGTTTAGTTTTCAGAGAAGAGTACAGGGAGAAATCCTGGGGATAGTGTGTGGTGTGTGTGGAGTGTGTTGTGTAATCCTTGATCCTTCAATGTGATTCTTGTGAATCAATGAGCAATGAATTGATCAATAAAATCAGAGATCATATCAGTCTCCTCATAGCATATAATTCACGTACAAGGAGAGAAAAATAGTAGAAGCACAAAACTGTCACATATTACAATTACCTTGACGGGACAATTAAAAGCCAAAGACCCTGGCCCACTCTAACTCGTATATGAGTTGGAAAAGGAACACGTACATTTCAGTGTTTCAAATCAAATCGTGCGATGACAGAAAATCACGAAATTACCAAGTGAAAACCATTTCTTGGTTCCTATTTCACAAAACATCTTAATACAGTCACGGCTGAAGGAGATATACAGTTGCATATATATAAGACTTATCTTTGCTGCATCTAAAAAATGTGGTTTAGACAGCATTTCAAGGATAAAGTTTATATTAGATCAATCTAAAAGCTATAGAAGGAAAATAATGAAACTTGATGCGGTCTTTCTTAATTAAAGCCAAAGTTGAGGGTTTAGTATCTCCAGGAAGGGCAAGTACCATAAAAGAGATGATATAATTTTTCCTTGGTAAACACTAACATTATTACATTGGTAAGCTCCTTAGACTGTAACAAATTTAAGCAAAAATGAGTTTTGACAATAAAATGACCTTACCGGAGTAGTATTTACGTAAAGCTTAGGACCCATGAAGCTGAACTGTAAAGATGAACCACGCTGCTGCTTACGATCAGGGCCAAGAGGAAGGTCGCCAAATACTGGTGCCCACTGTCTTGGAAGTTGAAACTCCAAAAACTGATGCAGTTCTTCAACTTGAGGCTTATCTAGACCACAAAATATCCAAATCACATTTGAAAATCTTTTGAAGTATATGTAAGCTGAACTTCCATTTCTTTCACTCATAATAATATGTTTTTTGGAAAAACAAAAACAGGCCACTGATCATAATGCAAAGACGGATATTGCAATCATCAAGCCTATTCTAATGAGAGCCCATTCTAACAAAAAACACTCTCACGTTTTTCATTATTTTAATATGGCAGAATTTCATTACAAGAAGCAAGTTACCTTTAAGCATCAAACTTATGCTCATGAAAGACTAGCAGGATTAGTAATAATATTCTAAATACAAAATGCAAAACTGGCTCTTTCTGTTGCCAGTCTTGGTAATTGTCACCTTTTGGATTAATCTAACAGTCCAAGTATGTTATCAGGAAAACTGAAGAATGAATACATTATAAAAGAGATATCTTAAAAAGTGATTTAGCTGTAAATGTATATTTTTAACAGATCACAGTTCAATCTTGAAATGAATCTTATATTCTTATAATCCATATGCAGTGAAATGTGAGTTGTTCATGGTATTTTCCAGGCGGCATTTCGCCCAACCTGTGGCGTTCCATTTATTTTCTGTTTTATCATAAAGAATTCATTTACTTCGCATCAGAAATATTTTCTAAAAGAGTCTCGAAAATAGAAAAGAATTCACCGATAATGACATAACAGAATAAATCAGAAAGATACGAACTTACATCGAAGATAGAGATTAATGGCGTGACTCAAATATCCGCTGCCCTGAATCCCACTCAGTAATGATGTGATTGGGACAAATGACATTGAGATGACATCAGGTTCAAACTGAACAGTTTGACACCATTCACTATGGGATAGCTTTTTTTTCAAGTTTCCACCTTTCCTCTTAAACATGAATTTAATGTCTTGTAACTGAAAATGTAAAAATTGCATAATATTGTTTTTATAAGAGAAATTCATCAATAGAAAAAACAAAACAAAATCAAAGGCTGTGGCTCTGAGTATCCAACAATTAGAAACTTAGAAACCTCCAAAAGAGAGGAAAATTCATTGAATTTACATTTCAATAAAAAGAAAAATAAAAGGATATAACAGCCAATTAAATACAAAATATATGCAATGACGCGAGTATCATTCAGGAATATGCATCCAAAATAACAATAACAGACACAGCTAAATTTTCGAAACCCATACCTCCACAAGTGAGTAAGAAGATGCAGGAATCGTTTCCATGAAAGTCAACCGTTGTTCCTTGATGGAGTAGAAACAGAAATCAGAAGTTAACTTTATTTTCCACTAAGCCCATGGGATGAATTTGTCAAAATGCCCAAACGAAAAACAGAATGTAAACACAGCAATCTTAGCACAATCCAAAAGAACATATAATGCTTTATTTGTCTTTCATACACAAAAGAACAATCTGCCGACTGAAATATTTTACTAGTTACGCTATGTTGAAACACTCGACAAAAAGAAATAAGTTAAATACAGCCCCAGTTGTCAAATAATTTGAGTTGGAAGTTCTTACATAACTAACATTTAAACCCACCCAGACTATATGGATTATGGTTTAGGTACTTCATAGAAATAAAAGCTATTTTTCTCAGCACCAGTCAAAGCTTAATGACTCTTCTAACTTCTAACAAAAGAAACGTCAATCGTGTCTGGCTAATTTCACATTCCAACTTCACAGCTTTCCAAAATATTTTACTTCCGCATCATAAGTTCCCCCTTGTAATTTAAACGTAAAAGTTTCCTTTCAACTATACAGAAACACAAAAAGAGGGTAATAAGAGAATTTCGACAACTGAATTCCCTTTGTTCTTCAATTATTTAATTATGCACTGTAATATTCAGTTCTCTCTGTTGCTATCATCTAATTAAAACACTGCCAACCCTTCCTTCTATCCCTTTTTTTCTCTACAAACAATAGGTCATTTTATTATTTGTGATATTAAATGATGATTTTAAAAATTTCATGTTCTGCTTTTGGAGAGAAAATTTGAGTAGAAAATTTAATCGGGAACCAAACCTTCTCCTTCTCACTGAGGTTCTTAGGGTTGATGCTCCGCTTCACCATTCCATCAGCAAAGACCTCGTCTGCCATGTCCTTAAGTTTTTTCTGAACATCAGCCGGTTGGAGAGGAGAAGAATGGTGCTGTTTCGCATAAATTGTATCCTTTCCACCAATCTTCAACCCAACTATAACATGGGTACCATACTGCTTAATAAAGCTGGCAAGAAGTAAATTCTGATGAGCTTTCTAACTGATAAACAGTTCGATGATAAAGACACAGCAATAACGTAAGTCTTAAATCAGGATCGTATGTTGGAAGACGAGGGACTTTCATGACCGAGAAGTCCAAATTACCATATCTTAACTACAAACAGAGAGAATACACTCTAAAACGAACATTAATTGTCACAAAATCTCACCTTGCTAATGCTGCAGGGTCCCACGTTGACGGGACAGCTTGCTTAACATGATCGCGGAAGCACTAGCTGAGTTTTTTCCAGTGCAATGTTATAAAGAGTAATGAAAACCCCATCGAAAGCAACTGACTTAGTGCTGGCAGCATCTTTCTGCCAACCCGTAGTAAATTCAAATGATGCGTTGAAGTGGCCGGAGGGAATTTTGCCGGAGAGGGATGAATCCTGGTTGAAGTACTCCGACATCTGGAAGCCGAAAACAGATAGTATAAAGGAGTTAAGCCATATTCTCAGGAGGAGAAACGCCTTAATGGATTTTCCATGCATTTAAGAAACAAAGTAGTAATAAATTCATCGTCCCACCTGTTGAAAAGAGAGGACATCAGAGCCGAATCTCATCAGATCCCCTTTATCACATTTGATGGATTTGGAAACGCTAGGTATCAAAATTCCGCCAGGGATTAAAACGTCATGAGTCCGAACGTCATCGACGGCAATCAAGAGCGAGTCAGCGGACCTTCCCTTACAGTACTTGAGACGAAAATCGAAAGCGAGGTCGTAGCCACATCCAATCGCCCCAACGGCGTCCTCCGCGGCTCTTCGAGCAGCACTAGTACTCATCGTTACGGCAGTCAAATTCAAGAACAAAAAATCATCATCTTCCGAGCTCTTCCCGCTTTATAACCAGCTCCGGCTCCTCACGAAAGACCAAGAGACAAAATTGGCCCTAACCGGCCGAAGAAGAAGAAGAAAGCAAGAGAAGGTGGCGTCGACGAAAGTAGAAAGATTGAAAAAGTCGCGGCTGCCGTTGGCATAAAAGAATGAAATGATATTCAAAGCATTGTCAAATGCCATAGCCATTGAGAAAAAGGTTGTTAGGTAAAAGTCAAGGGAAGAAGGAAACAAACAAAAAAATGTCAAAAAGGTTGGGTGCTCGAGCTGCTTCCATTTTCTCGGAAAATCTCTGCAGAAAATGATCAGAACATCATCGCCCCATCGATCATAATTGACAACACCTGACACTTAGCCATCTATGGAACGCACTAATGCACAGTCTTCGACACGAGTTCACAGGAATAAATCTCCCATCAATGGAGGAAAATGTTGGCTAAAAGCTCTTGAAAGGAGGAGGACGCACTTCTTAACCTAATTTCCTGAAAACAAAATAAATTATATTTTGATTTTTGGTTAAAATACATTTTTTGGGTCATTATCAATAAAAACTTTAAATGTATGGTTATCAACACGCACTAAAATTATTTTTATTAACAAAATAAATCTTAAATTATCATTCGTTAAAAAAAAAAACAAGCCTTAAACTATTTTTCGTTAGCAATCCAACATTTTGTGATCGCTCGTACTTGAAATAGGTGCAAAATACGTTTGAGAACGGGTTACCTTGACTCTATACGAGTGTATCTGCGATCGCCCACACTTTTAAATGAGTGTAAAACACATTCAGAAACAAGCTACTTTGTCCTCACACAGTCGTCTACATTTAAAATGAGTCCATAATGCACTGTGAAACGAGTGACTTCGACTTCACGCTGGCGTATGAGCGATCGCCTGTAGTTAAAATACGGTCGATCATACCTGGATTTAAGGGCGGGAAGATTGACTTGTTAACGTATAATAGTTTAATATTTATTTTGTCAACGAATATTATTTAAAATTTGTTTTGTCACTTACCATGAAGTTTAAGGTTTTTATTTATTTTATTTTTTCCCTATATTTTTTATTTCTTCTTTGTTACAAGTAATTTCAATTTAATCTCCATTATTAATTTTCTTCCCTCCATAATTTCAGTTTTATTTTTAAGTAATTTAACGAAAAAAATCACATGTTTATTTATGTTCCATAAAATACCCAATCAAAGTCAAATGATATTAATTTGAATAATTAATAATAAAAAAAAAACCTCTTGAACTATAGCGGTCATTAATGAGTTAGAATTGGAGAAAGTAGGATGAATGAGCTCCGCCTGTTAAGATTGGCTCCCACTAAGAGTTGTTTTGTTAACATAATATAGTTTAAAGATGATTTTGTTAACAAACATAACTTAAATTTATTTAAAATTTTGTAACTATAAAAACTTGAATAAAAAAAATTAAAACGGTAAGAATTAATTGAAATGATACTTTAAACTTGAAAGATAAAAGACATATTTTACCCTAATGTTATTTTTTTTTACGACTTGGTCCAAGCATCAACATTCATTCGTACAGAATCAATTTCGATCGTTCGATCCAGTTTATGCCCACACTACTTGTTAAATAGAGGTGTTTGGCGGAATTGCTTAACTTAATTTACTTAATTAAGTCAATGACAAGTTAACAACAATCCCAAAATCTTAAACTCAATTTAATAATTTATATTTACTTAACATTCTCCCTCACATGTAAACTAATTTTTTTTATGACATGGATATTTTTTAATGGGATTAATTTTTAACTTTGTTGAAATTCGAACTTGAAACCTCTGACTCTGATACCATGACAAATTACCAACAGCTTCAAAAGTTTAAGTTGATGAGTTGAGAATAATTTAATAATTTATATTTTCTTAACAACCAAAATAAAAAAAAGAGCTAAGAGGGACCTTCTAGAAATAGATTAACAAAAAGAAATATTTTAAAAAATAATTAATTAATAAGTGAAAAAAATTGTGTGCAAACCAACTTTGTGTTAGTGGTAAATTTAATATATGATTAGTTATGTTAAGTAAATAATTAAAATGAATATAAATTAGTGGTGTTACACAACCTAACATGGATAACAAAGGAAGCAATGAAGAGAGAACATGCACGAGTCTAATTATGGGCTACACCTATTTCTTAAATTATAAAATCGAAAGTTAGACTTAACTCAGGTTGAGTCCTAAAAATGTCCATAATCTTACCTACCGTTTACTATTTTGTTGTGAGGTTGCGCGATTGATTCCAACTACTCACCTCATTTAGTCCTTTAATTTCAAATTCATCCCATGATCCTTTGACCTAACTAAATCCTTTGAAACTCCATTCGATAGTGTCCTTCATCGACGAAATACTAAAATGTGTTGACTCTTTCGATGATAATCTATTGTTTGCTTTTATCAAGGACATTTAACACAAATGAATGTGTGCCTCACCATATGACAACCAATGAGTCTCCGAAGGATGGTCGTATTTGAGAGTAAATTCTCTCGAAGAACACCACCAATTCTACAATGGCCGAGCAACCTTCGTACTAGCTCACGGGCAGAGCTTTGGACGGTCCTCGAGCAAAGCCATTGGATAAAACCAACTATCTAACCCATCATTCAAAAGTATGTCTAGGCTGAACTTGTTAGTATTTTTCTCAAGTCCGTTTCAAAGTTGGATGAGACTACCTACTCTATCACATACATGTGAATTCAATCATTTGTATCTACATTGCATAAACTAGTAGACTAGAAGAAGGAAGTCATCTACGTAATAAAAGAGTTAAGAATATATAACGTCTCTCAGTGCTTTAAATACAATATTATTCGTTTCGGGTCGAAGCTGTACGGTTTTGTTATTGGGATTAACCCGAAGCATGTTGTACTAGGTAGATAGAAAAACCATATTAATAAACCATGTATTTTCGACTCTTTCAAATGATGTAAGATCAGTGCACCCTCACTGGTACGAGTTGTACCCTATCACTGGACTCTCTTAGCCAGGTTGTCCCATAATCTCATCATTTTTGGTACATGTATGACATACCTAGACTTTGATCAAAAGACTTTGATTACACATCAACCATCATAATTCAAAATCTAAACGTCCCAACTCAAGTTATATTTTTAAACAATAACCTGTCTCCTCATAATGGGTGTAAAATGAGAACTTCAACAAAAATAATAATTATAAATGAGAAGATTTACAGGGACCATATAACAAATCAGAAAGTAAAAATGGAAAGCAGCCTAACCTGTACAGTGAGTATTTTACAGTGCGAAGTAATAAGATCACAAAACTTCCTTTTCAAGCTTCAAAACAGCCATAAAAGCTTCTTGAGGCACATCCACTTTACCTATTGCCTTCATTCTTCTCTTTCCTTCAGCCTGGCTCAATCATAAGCATAATTAATAAAAAAACTAATAATAGACTTGTTAAATTGTAAAATCACAACTTTACAAAACCTTTAAAACTTAATCTATCGAGTAACTCCAAAATTTCCTAACTTCATTAACATGGTCATACAATGAACCGTGATAGACTCAAGTAATATTTCATTACCCTATTAATGCAAGATGGAACCATGATGACGAGCAAAGAAGAGAAATAATCAGAAAAAACATGGGAGAAAGGAGGAGATTCACCAAAAGTTTGACCAAATAGTTAAAGAGAGATGATATAAACTGATTTTTCATATTCCCATCATTAGTCTGGCTTTTTTGGTAATCTAAGAGCAATGTGAATAATGATTCCTGATTTGGGGAGAATTTCGTATCTTCCCTTTTGTTTTATATCAATATACATTGTTTCTTACTTTTCTTTTCGAAAAAAAGAGCAACGGGAATATTCTAACTATAGATCTTCAGAGTGTTACATGAATGGAGAGTTTATGAGTTATGTGCATATTTAAAGTTATTTTTGCTCCTTTATCTATCCTCCCATGGGGAATTTGATTAGCATTTTCTTGATCCATTTGTAGGCTAGTCCATTTATCTTCTATTAAACTAAAAGGAAGAAAAAGAGAAAAATACCTGTTTCTTAAGCAGCTTCTTTTTCCGTGTAATGTCTCCGCCTGCAAAAATTTGGATTCAATAAAATATTTCAGAATTGTTATATCAGTGACGAAACTACCAAATACCAGAAAAACTCTAAAAAAAATGGCAAAGAATAAAGGAACAAAACCAACAAATATTTTTTTTTTTTAAATAAACTTCGCTTAATCAAAGTGTCATCAGTTGCAACCCATCACTCCTCTGAGTGAAAGATTTCCTTATTCGGAGTACCAATAATGCCCGAAATCTGCTCACACAAGCTGCCTCTTCTAAGGCCATAAAAAACCAGACCAGGAATGACAATAATTCTGTTAAGAATATAAAATATTATTTATTTTCCGAGTATATTTGGTTCAAATCATGCACTATTTTATAGGAAATTCTCGTAGTGAAAGATATATTGTGATAGTATATCCAGATAACATAATTCCAAAAGGCGATGCTGAAGACTAAGAGTTTAAAATAACATTTGCTCTTGAATTTTAAAACAAATACTAGAAGGAATATGATACTTTATTGGAGTTGAAGTTGCTGGAACCAAGAGGGCACCCACATCTCCCAAAGAAAGTTCATACTCGATCTACTTAAGGAGACATAAGTTAAGAGCAACCACTAAGTGAAGCGCCTTTCCAAAAGATGAATAACAAAGGCTTGTGATAGATAGAACCCATATTCTAAAATATGACAAGGATAAGTGAAGAGCTTGGAGAGGATTACAGCGCTAACAGGCGTGAGGGTTGGCAAACTCCTAATTCCTATCACCTGTGTAACTCATAGAAAAATGGTTAGTTGGTGTATCCCAATCAATGCTCTAGCTCCTAGGGACGGAAAAGAGGGAATTATTGATAGCTCTACTTGATAGAGCGTAACTCGCTATTGGCGCAGGGGATAGATTACCAGAACCTTACTCACCAGGTAATTGCTCTAAAAGCTTAGTCTAGAACTAGCTACCTTTATCTTCTTCTTCCGTACCTAACTATTAGTCTACATACTCTAGCACCAGACTTACTTGGTGAACAAAAAGCTAGTTGGTTTTCTTCTTCAATTTTTTTTTTTTTTTTATATTTGCTCCCAGCCGATTGATTTGAGGCATCTTAAAGGGAGTGAAGTGAAGGTGCAGATGAAGGAGATGGTTTTCTAGTCTGATAGGCATTCGTGTGAGGGAGGATTGGGTATTGGAGAATATTCTGAATGTTTTATGATAGGGGAAAATTGAACATTGGGTGAGAAATTTGTAGAATTTTGCTACATTTAGAGTAGTCACTTAAAATATGGACGGACTTCAAAAAATTGAAGGAACCCATGGAATGGGGACCTTGAGGTAATATTTACTTTTCTCTTCTTCAAGAAGTGATGGAACGGACTTATAGCTCTCAAATCTCAATCCCACTAGTGCAAAATCATTAAGCAAGGCAATCATTGTAGGATGGGAAAAGATAGAGACATTTATCTTACCGTAGCATTTAGCCAAAACATCCTTTCTAATAGCTGATAAAGATTCACTAGCGATCACCTTTGCTCCAATGCAAGCCTGCAAAAATTACATCAACGGTGCATTTTAATCGTTAGCAGAAGCAAAAACACAATGTTAACTTATCTGACACAAAGATATGCAGTTTTCCACATAATTGTAGTTTTAAAGGTTCCATGGGAAGAAAAATCATGCAAAAGAACATGGTATTAAATGAAATTGAGCATGTAGAAAAAAGGATGGCATTAAATTTTGTCTAGCTTAGTACATAGTCATTAAGAAAAATATGGAAGGCAAGCATTATTACAAACTACCAAATGCAGATATGGAAAGTAAGTTTAAAAAATAAAAACAAAGATTTTTTAACTTTTTATAAACAGTTCAAATCTGCTGCTTGTCAAAGAGCATTAAGTTAATTAAACACTAAAAGAGGGAGAGATTTTGGAATAATTCTTCTTGTACTTCACTAAATCTTTTGCATAGCAAAATAATAGCCAAGTATCTATACATGGAATATGCCTATTTTAGGATACAATAACGAACGGTAATATTAAAAGAGAAGGAAAGAATAACATTTCTATAAGTAGCTAGGCTGTTACATTTACGAAAATTTTAAGGAAAAATTTCTGCAATCATGTTGCAGGTCTCTTAGTATTCCGCAAGGAATACTAAGAGAATTAACGCAATCTAAAAATATATATATATAATGTATTTGAACTTTACAACTGTTTTGGTTGGAACTATGGCCATTCCACCTTTTGTTTGTGTCAAGTGAATCGCAAAATATTTTAGATATTCCCGGTAATTTTTTATTTGCATCTTTAAGAAATTTGAAAAATTATTTGGCTGTTGAGCCATGAGAAGGGTTGTCAAATTTCTTATTCAGTGACTCTTGGAATTTTCTTTAGATTTTAGTGAGAGGGAGGGAGAGAGAGAAGTATACTTGTAGCTAAGAGAAAAAAAATCCAAGAACCTTGTAGTGCCAGAACCTCGTCATTTTGATGCGCCAATTTCAAGCATGAAAGTATATTGTAAAGTTTCCACGCAGATAAAATAGAAATCTTACTTGGATGGGTACTTTAAACATTTGTCTTGGTATGAGTTCCTTGAGTTTTTGTGTCAAAGCCCTTCCAACCGCATATGCCTGAAATCTTGGCCAATGTTTATAAAAATAAATGTTTGTATGAAAAGAATGTGAAAGAAATTTATATTTTTGAATAATTTTTATTGATATTTTAACCATTTGGAAAAAACTACATCTGAAAAAAGAAAAGAAAAGAAGATTCGTGCTTTTCTAACTATAAAAATGAAACTTGCAGGAAAGGGGAAAAGACATACTACAGAGGAAAAAAATGAAATCCTAAATCTCAACAGTGGCGTTCTGAAAACAACAAAATCTACCTCATCTCACAACACCAAGCAATTTTATCATTCTCCCAACCACAGCCCATAAAATAACAGCATTATTTCATAAAACCAAATATTCTCAACATCCATTTATTTTCATATAATTGAAGAAGTGACAACTGATATGCTCCATAATATTTCTTTTTATTTGTATTTTTTAAATACGGAACATGTAGTATATTGATATAAAAGCATGGGAAATTCTTCCTTTGTAAAAGAAAATTATAACTTAGGCATCTACTGCCATTGGAAAGCACAGAATGAAAGGATATAACCCCTAAAGTGCTTAGTGTTATATGGGTCACTTTCCAATGAGTAGTCCTATACTTAGCCTCATAGCACAAGTAATTGGCACTTCAGCAGATATGCCCCATAAAGGACATCCATAAGCATGCAAAAGCAGTAACAATTTTATGATTTTAATGGTTTGATTAGTCAAGCAATGTCAATCATAGCAAAACATCCAAATGCCTGAATGGTCAACAGTTATGACCACAAGATTCAATTAAGTTTATTAGAGATATTATATTAGAGCTTAATTGATTTACTTACTCATTGATTAAGAGTACATATACATTAATAGAACTTAGAAACAAAAGTAAAAAATAACCTGAATTGGGAAATAAAATAAATACACATATATAGATATAATTCTAATCCCTATAAATATCTACACATAGCTTACTCAGTTGTATATTTCAACACTTCCCCTCAAGCTGGAGCAAAGATATCAATCATGCCAAGATTGACTAGAAGATCTTCAAACACCTGCTTGTAGGGCCCTTTGTGAGGACATCTGCTAGTTGTTCAGATGTAGGAACATATGACGTATAAATCTCCCCTCTTTCGAGTTTTCTTTGATGAAATAACAATCAATTTCCACATATTTTGTTCTGTCGTGTTGCACTAGATTATAAGAAATGCTGATGGCTGACTTACTGTCACAAAACAACTTCATTGGCTCATCAATCTCGATCTTTAGTTCTTTTAGAATACTTCTAAGCCAAATAACTTCATAAACACCTCGAGTCATTGCTCTGAACTAAGTTTAAGCACTGCTCCTTGCCACAACATTTTGCTTTTTGTTCTTCCATATCACAAGGTTGCCCCATACAAACGTGCAATAGACTGATGTAGACCTCCTATCAGTTTTAGATTCTGCCTAATCTACATCTGTAAACACTTCAATCTGTCTGTTTTTATTTTTCTTGAACATAATTCCCTTGCCAGACTTCCTTTGAGGTAGCAAAGAATTCTATAGATAGCCTTGAGGTGATTTTCAACTAGACAATGCATGAACTGACTCACTAAGGCAACAACAAATGCAATGTCAGGCCTCGTATGAGCTAAGTAAATCAGTTTTCCAACCAATTTCTGATATCTGACTTTGTCCGCAGACACCTCATTCTTACTTTGACTGAGCCTCTTATTAGGATCAATAGATGTTGAGGCAGACTTGCATCCGAGGAGACCTGTCTCTTTGAGGAGATCAAGCACATACTTCCTCTGGGATATAGCAATCTTATTCTTTGACATATCTACTTCCATATCTAGGAAGAACTTGAGATTTCCCAAATCTTTAAGTTCAAACTGACGAGCTAGAAGCTTCTTCAATAATGCTAGCTCCATCTCATCGTTTCCTGTCACAACTATATCATCCACATACACAATCAGAATAGCAATTTTATCTCTTGTAGTGTGTTTATAGAATAATGTATGATCCGATTGAGCTTGTGAATAGCCGTTCTCTTTGACAGCCATTGCAAACCTCGCAAACCAAGCACGAGGGGATTGTTTGAGACCATATAAGAACTTCCTTAGTCGACACACATTTCCTACAACACTCGCATTATCAAATCCTAGAGTCACTAGCATGAACACCACTTCTTCTAAATCACCATTAAGAAATGCATTCTTAACATCAAACTTAAAAAGAGGTCAATCCAAATTAGCAGCTAGTGAAAGTAAGACCTGACAGTGTTGAGTTTGGCAACTGAGGAAAATGTTTCCACATAATCTAGGCCATAGGTTTAAGTAAACCCTCGAGCTACAAGCCTGGCTTTGTATCTTTCTACTGATTCATCCGAGTTATACTTGATTGTGAAAATTCACTTGATGCCAAGGAAGTGTTTTCCTTTTGGAAGCTTTGTCATCTCTCAAGTTTCTGTTAGGAATATATTAGTAAAGGATATATTAGGAAATATTATTAAGTGGTTAGGGTTGTTATGAGTTTGTTATTGTGTGGATTATATATGTGGAGGGAGGTGAGTGTTAGGGGAGAAGAATATTGAGAAAAAGAGTGAGAGAGTGCAGAGGCTCTACAATTCCTCTGCAAGGGAGAGAGTGGAGGCTCTATAATTCCTCCACATTTAGGTGGTGTGTGGTTCGATTTTGGGTTGTTTTACTGTAGTACGTGTTATGGAATTGCAATACATTTAGTTGGTTTTGTTCTGTGTTTATTCTGGAAAGTGAAGATTGCAGGATCCATAACATTGGTATCAGAGCAGTCCTGGTGTATGGCGGGTAAGAACCAGACTAATGTGGGTGTGGGAAAACCAGGCTTGACGGAGGATCAGCTGGCTCAAGAAGAATTATGGCATGAGTTGAGTATCATCAAGGAGAGCATCTCTCTGTTGCCGGAGTTGAAACGGAACATGGCAATGACCATGGCGAAACTAGACTCGCTAGTCGTCGCCGTGCATTCAGCACCTCAGAAACAGTGGGATACAGGAACACAGAAACTCGGCGACGAACTTGTCAGACTGTTGAGCTGTCAAGGGGAGCCGGGAGAGCGGACCATCGACGACCTAGCTCAGTGACCCCAGCGGTCACTAAGCTAGCCCCGGTCCGCAACCTTCCCGCGAGCCCAGCGCGGTCAGCGTCTTCGCCTTCAGCCGCGTGCACAGCGCTACCATCGCCGAAACTCACTTCTTGTTTTTTCTTTCTGACCCGCTACTTTCGATGCAAAACTCCATCGGAAATGGAGAAACAGTGTTGTTAAGAGGCGGTTGAACTGCCCTGTCGTCGTCGTCGTCTTCTTCTGGCTGAGGGACAATATGCAGAAGAGGAAGAGGCTGCGCAGAGGCGTGAAAAGAAGTGGGCTCTCCTTCAACCAACTGGACCGGGTCCAGGGAAGAGTGAGGCCAGCCCACTCCAACTGGGCTTGACAGCCCAGTCACCAATTCAATTTGGGGCCCACAACTTTTCAATGAATCCAGCCCGAATTCAACCCTCACTGCATATGCACGCCGCTGTGGATTTACGATTTTTAATCCCACCTTGAGGACAAGGTGGAACTTTAGGCGACCGGTATTGTTAGGAATATATTAGTAAAGAGTATATTAGGAAATATTATTAAGTGGTTAGGGTTGTTATGAGTTTGTTATTGTGTGGGTTATATATGTGGGAGGAGGTGAGTGTTAGGGGAGAAGAATATTGAGGAAAAGAGTGGGAAAGTGCAGAGGCTCTACAATTCCTCTGAATGGAGAGAGTGGAGGCTCTATAATTCCTCTACATTTAGGTGGTGTGTGGTCCGATTTTGGGGTGTTTTACTGTGTACGTGTTCTGGAATTGCAATACATTTGGTTGGTTTTGTTCTGTGTTTGTTCTAGAAAGTGAAGATTGCAGGATCCATAACAGTTTCATTTTTCTTCAAAGCTCTCATTTCTTCTAGGACAGCCTCCATCCGCTTTGGAATAATTAGTGTTTCTTGTATCGTTTTTGGAATTTCATCATCAGTGATGCTAGTGGTGAAGGCTCTAAAACTAGGCAAGAGTTTAAGATATGACACATGACGAACAATACGATGTTTGGTACACTCACGTGTACCTTTCCTAAGAGCTATGGATACACTAAGATCACTTTGGATTGACTAAGGGTTTGTAACATGTTCACTGACGTCAGACTCTAGAGTTGGATCAAGAGGAAAAAGAATAGAGTTGAGATTATCCGGATCAACAGTTGGTTCAGATGATGGCACCGTTAGAGTAGGCAGTAGATCAATATGTTACTTTTCTTTCCTTCTCGAGTAAACACGAAGTTCAGAGAAGGGAGCCACACTACTCACAGCAGGTTTCACATTTGTTGTCCTGTTTTGGTCATAGTTAAGAACAGGTGTAGGCATAGTAATAGTTTTCCAAAACTTATCTTCACTTGTTTCCTAATTCTCTCCCTGAAGAGAAGTTTTTTCAAAAAAATGTTTATTTTCAAAGAATGTGACGTCCATGCTAACAAGTATTTTTTCCGAGCTCGCATTAAAACATTTGTATTCTTTTTTAGTAGGAGAGAAACCTAAGAAAACATGTTTAGTTGCCCTAGGATCTAATTTATTTCGTTATAATCATGAATGTAAACAAAACTAGTACTACCAAAAACTTTAAGTACTAAGTGAGTAAAAGATCTGTTGTGAGCAAAATATGATTGTAAAGCTTTTAAGGAGTTTTGTCGTTTTGATAGCATAGTACTTTGCTTGACATCCTATTAATTAGGTATGCAACATTAAGTATGACATCTCCCTAAAAAACTTTTAGGTACATTCATAAAAAACATAAGTGCTCGAGCAACTTCTAATAGATGTCAATTTTTTCTTTTGGCAATTCTGTTCTGTTGAGGTGTATCAACACACGAACTATGGTGGATGATGTTTTGTTCTACAAGAAACTTATCAAGAATGTTGTTAAAATATTCTCTGCCACTATCAGCTCTAAAAACTTGAATTTGATATTGAAATTGAATTTTAATCATGAAGTTAAAATTTTTTAAAGTTTCAGCAGCCTCAGATTTTTCTTTAAGGAGGTAAATCCATGTGTTTCTTTTATGATCATCAATAAAAGTAATAAACCATCTAGAGCCAAACACATTTCTAACCCTAGACGATCCCCACATGTCACTATGAATAAGAGAAAAAGATTTAGATGACATGTATGCTAAAGAAGGATAAACAGATCGCCTATGTTTAGCAAATTGACAAATCTCACATTGAAAGGAATTAATATTTTTATCCTTGAATAAAGTAAGAAATAAATTATTCAAATAACCAAAACTAGGATGACCAAATCTATAGTGCTATAACATAATTTCATTATCTAAATATAAAAAACTAGAGAAACATGGTTTCTAAATTTGTTTACTCGAGAGGCTGTCGGAGCCAAATTAGTAAAGACCACTGTTTTCTTTAGCATTGTCAATCATCTTCCCCGAGCATTGGTCCTCAAAAACACAACCAGTAGACACAAATTTGATTAGACAATTAGAATCATGAATTATTTTGCTAACATACAATAGGTTACAAGATAAGTTGGGCACATGAAAGACATTGTTCAAGGTAAGGGAATGAGAGACAATGATAGAACTTTTTTCAGCAATTGCAGACATTGAACCGTTTTGATTTCAAGAACAAGAGAAATAAGTTGAAAACATATAAGAAGAACCTGTCATATGATCAGTGTCCCCTGAATCAATGATCCAGTGATCGGATTTATCTAATGTGACACAAAACACTGTTGCATGAGTACCTTTTTGTGCTAGAGAAAATGATGGATTGGATGAGGCATTAGCAAACTGATGTGAACTCCATAACTAATACAATTGTTCAAGGTTTTCCTTGTTGAATAAAGAATTGTCACTAGATGATTATGTTACTACAGGTGCTTCATATAAGGCTTGGAAGCCTCCTTTGTTGTCGCGGGAGGATTTGTTGGTTTCAGTGAAGTAAGTAAGCTTGCCATGTAGCTTCCAACATTTAGTTTTAACGTGTCCAAGTTTATAATAGAACTCGCAAACTGGTCGATCTGAGCGCTTAGGATACCGCTGAGTGGACTTATCGGGCTTATTAATCATCTATGCAGAGGTCTTTGCTATAGGAGGGGTTGACTCATGGCCGAGCATCACCAGAAGACGACTTTTTTCTCTTCGAACTTCAGCAAACACCTCACAAGTGCTTGGAAGAGGATCTCGACCAAGTATTCTTCCTCGCACCTCATCCAAGTCCTTGTTTGAGCCTACCAGGAAATCAAATACCCTCTCTTTCTCGACTGTTTTCTGAAATAAGGCACTGTCCTTTGCACAGTGTCCCTTGTAATTACAAAATAAATCAAACTCTTGTCATAGAGTTTTGAGATCAGTGTAGTATTGTGTTACACTCTTCTCTCCTAGTTTGATCTTTCTCAATTGAGTCATGATCTCAAAGAGTTGTCCTGCATTCTCAAAGTCAGAGTAGATCTCCTTTACTGCCACCCAGATATCATTCGCGGTTGGAAAAAAGAGATAGGTCTGAACAATAAATGGCTTCAGTGAATTCACCAGCCAGGACATAGCCATTGAGTTCTCAGTCTCTCACCCGTCGTAGCTTTCACCTTTATCTTCAAGCTTCACTGCAGACCCGAAGAGATATCCAAATTTGCCCTATCCTTGAACGAAGAGTTTGATTAACTGAGACCATTGAAGAAAGTTACCCACATTACTTATGAAAGGTAATAGTGAAATTGTGATTAGAATCACTAGTGGAGTTGGTGCCCAAATGTAGCTCTGCCATTGAGAACGAATTGAGACAAGATGCTGGCTCACGCCACTTCCTTTCACGAGCAGCATTCTTTTGTCCAAGGGCTAAAATATTGAAGCTCCAAACAATGAGCTGCTGATAGAGAGGGCAGCCCTCTGCGCAACCAATAACAGAACAGAGGACAGTTCTCTGCGGGACCAATAGCAGAACAGAGAGAGACTTTCAGCCGACAACTTCTACGTGACCTGATGGAGAAACGCAGTCGTGCGACAAGCAGCGTTCTGAATAGAGGAGCGCGACTGGGTGGTGGCAGTCGCGCGTCGAGTAGCGACGAGATGAATGATCCTCCCGCGACGAGTAGTGTTGAACAGAGAAGCGCGACTGAGAGATGGCACACTGAGGAGAAGAGTGATCCTAGGGTCGACGGCCTCAGAGCTCGTGCGGCGTTCAACAAGGGATGGGAGTGACCTCGGTGTTCTCCACTTCTGTCGGACAGCGGCAGCTGCTAGGATAAGGACCGGTCTTTTTTTTCAAAAACCTAGCTCTGATACCATATTAGAACTTAATTGATTTACTTACTCATTAATTAATAGTATATATACATGAATAGAACTTAATAACAAAAAAAAAAAATAATCTAAACTAAGAAATAAAATAAATATACATATATAGATACAATTCTAATCCTTATAAATATCTACACATAGCTTAGTTAGTAGCATATCTCAACAAAATTCACCAACCAAAATTCATACAAAAAATAATGGTCAAGCTCTCGATCTTTGTTTACATTCGTAGACCCATTATATCCAAGAGATATTTTTATATTTGTACAAAACTGTACCTATGCCAAATGCCAAATTAAAATATCACAATTCTTTGCTAAACAACTTCTAATCTACAAAACTCATCATCGCATCATCCTTCTGGACTATTAGACAAACATATTTCAATATTTTTTTCCAAAATTGATCCACCATAGATGTTGCGTTATATTAAAATCAATAACTATCTGGAATCTTAGGCCACTGAGTACCTATACTTAAGATATTGAATTCAAAATATTTATAGAACAGAGTTACAAACACAAAATCCAGCACTTATACGGATAAAAAATGGCACTTTCTACTTGGTTGTCACTTCAATAATTGAAATTTGTAGGTGGGTTTTTTCTTCTTTCCTCTTCACGAGTGCCAATATGTGATTTTCATCTTTAACCTTAACTAAGGTATGCCCTCTTACTCTCTTATGCAGCATTTATGAGCTCAAGTGAGTTGGATAGATCACGCAATAAGCTATTTCCGTTTGTCCCTTTCACTTCAATATTATAACGAATTGAGAGCTAGTAAGTTCAGGGGGGCAGGGAAACAAACATTACCTTATCTTTGTGTACAATAGTCGCTAGTGGTTCAACTTGATCTCCATTAATCTGGATGTCAAGTTTAATTAAATCACTTTCCTTATACCTGCAATTGAGAATAAGAATACATCAATTTCCAACTTCATCAAAGAAGAAATTAAACATTTTTTCAAAGTAGATGCAAAATTAATTCTCCAGTAACAGAAACTTCTATTTAAGTAGGATTTAGATTTTTCAAAGTTCTAATGCATAATGTGATTTCCTTAAAATTAGCAACTTACTTTTTCATGAACTTCTATTCATAGTGTTCTAGTCCAACTAAACCACTTAAAATAGTAGAAGACTTTACTGTACACTGAGAATGGCACCAATATACTTTTTCTTTAAAATGGGAAACTCAATCAAACTTCACTGACAAAGAATTGTCAAGGTTATATTGCTTGGACAAAACGGACGTCAAACACAAGGGTGAAAATTCTTGGGAAGCCAAACAAGCTCCAACTACTAGTTGCTTCAGAGAGTTCCCTTCTCTTGGGTTTCATATATTTGAAGACTACGTAATTTATTTCCCATTAAGATCTAATCATCAGATTTGCAGGGAAAGGTTGAATGTTACAAGTTTTAAAGTACTTCTCCATCATTGCACATTGATATTAAAGAACAAAACATTTAATTCTATCCTCCTAGTTAGCATGACTTCTTTTCACATTACAACACAAATACTTCCGAGTTCTAAAAATAGGACTTTGCGAAGCTTAAAGAAAATGAATAAATAATGATTAACACTGGAAAGTGAAAGTATTTCAACCTTCTCAATGTACTTCCATGTTCTCCTATAAAAAATATATACCTTGAGGCTTGATGGTAGCATCTCATAATAAATGCATTTTGAGAGAGAGAGTATGTGCGTCCCTGTGTGAGTTCGAGAGATAGGGGACGATTTTTTTTTTTTAAATTAAAAGCTTGACATATGTAACAGGTACTTCGGAGAAAAAGGCAAAAAATATTTACATAACCTCTATTCTAACAATGGCCATTGCCCAGCCATGGCATTGATTTCTTTGTGAATCTCATCAATTTCCGTTAAGTCATTTTCTAACGAAAATTTGTAGCTTTATATATTATAGAACAATACCTGATCTCTACATCAAAATTTATAATGAAAAATTTACAAGTATTTACCCCACAAGATTGTATTCCATGCTAGCATACCCTTTGCTTCTGGATTTGAGTTGGTCAAAGAAATCACCTACCATCTTTAAAAAGTATATTAGAGCTCAAAAATTAAATTACTTACTTATCAATAAAAAAAATATATATACAAAAATAAAACTTAGCAAGAAAATGAAAAAATAAACTAAACTATAAAATAAAATAAATACACATATATAGATACAAATTTAATCCCTATAAATAAGAAGAAGATAATAACTCTTAAGTTATCTACACATAATTTAGTCAGTAGTATATCTCAACAATTCCCCTCAAATTAGAGCAAAGATGTCAATCATGCTAAGCTTGACTAGAAGATCTTCAAATACCTGCTTGTAAAGCCCTTTTGTGAGGACATCTGCTAGTTGTTCAGATGTAGGAACCTAAGGCATACAAATCTCCCCTCTTTCGAGTCTTTCATTGATGAAATGGCGATCAAACTCCATATGTTTTGATCTGTCGTGTTTCACTAGATTATAAGCAATGCTGATGGCTGACTTATTGTCACAAAACAACTTCATTAGCTCATCAGTCTTGATTTTTAGTTCTTTTAGAATACTTCTAAGCCAAATAACTTTACAAACTCCTTGAGTCATTGCTCCGAACTCAGCTTCAGCACTGCTTCTTGCAACAACATTTTGTTTTTTGTTCCTCCATGTCACAAGGTTGCCCCATACAAATGTGCAATACGCGAATGTAGACATTCTCTCAGTTTTAGATCTTGCCCAATCTGCATCTATAAATGCTTCAATCTATCTGTTTTTATTTTTCCTGAACATAATGTCCTTGCCCGGACTACATTTGAGGTAGTGGAGAATTCTATAGACAGTTTTGAGGTGATTTTCAACTGTACAATACATGAACTGGCTTACTAAGCCAACAACAAATGCAATGTCAGGTCTCATACGAACTAAGTAAATCAATTTTGAAATCGGTTTCTGATATCTGACTTTGGCCACATGCACCTCATTCTTACTTTGACAGAGCTTCTGATTAGGATCAATAGGTGTTGAGGCAGGCTTGCATCCAACGAGACCTGTCTCTTTGAGGAGATCGAGCACATACTTCCTCTGGGATATAGCAATCTTATTCTTTGACCTAGCTACTTCCATACCTAGGAAGAACTTGAGATCTCCCAAATCTTTTCAGTTCAAACTAACGAGCTAGAAGCTTCTTCAATGATGCAAGTTCCATCTCATCGTTTCCTATCACAACTAGATCATCCACATACACAATCAGAATAGCAATTTTACCTCCTACAGTGTGTTTATAAAATAATGTATGATCCGATTGAGCTTGTGAATAGCCGTCTTCTTTGACCCCCATTGCAAACCTCACAAACCATGCACGAGGGGATTGCTTGAGGCCGTATAAGGATTTCCTTAGTCGGCAGACTTTTCCTGCAACACTCGCATTATCAAATCCTAGAGACACTTGCTTGAACACATTTTCTTCTAAATCACCATTAAGAAATGTATTCTTAACATCAAACTGAAAAAGAGATCAAACCATATTAGCAGCTAGTGAAAGTAAGACCCTGACAGTGTTGAGTTTGACAACTGGGGCAACTGTTTCCACATAATCTAGGCTATAGGTTTGAGTAAACCCTCGAGCTACAAACCTAGCTTTGTATCTTTCTACTGATCCATCCGAGTTATACTTGATTGTGAAAATTCACTTGCTACCAACGAGGTGTTTTCCTTTTAAAAGCTTTGTCATCTCTCAAATTTCATTCTTTTTCAAAGCTCTCATTTCTTCTAGGACAGCCTCCCTCCACTTTGGAATAATTAGTGTTTCTTGTATCGTTTTTGGAATTTCATCATCAGTGATGCTAGTGGTGGAGGCTCTAAAACTAGGCGAGAGTTTATGATATGACACATAACGAGCAGTAGGATGTTTGGTACACTCACGTATACCTTTCCTAAGAGCTATGGGTACACTGAGACCACTTTGGATTAACTCAGGGGTTGTAACATGTTCACTGACGTCAGACTCTAGAGTTGAATCAAGAGGAAAAAGAATAGAGTTGAGATTACCTGGATCAACAGTTGGTTCAGATGATGGCACTGTTGGAGTAGGCAGTAGATCAATATGTTGTTTTTCTTTCTTTCTCTAGTAAACACAAAATTCAGAGAAGGGAGCCACACTACTCACAGCAGGTTCCACATTTGTTGTCATGTTTTGGTCATAGTTAAGAACAGGTGTGGGCATAGTAATGGTTTCCCAAAACTTCTCTTCACTCGTTTCCCAATCGTCCCCCTGAAGAGAAGTTTTTTCAAAAAAATATTTATTTTCAAAGAATGTGACATTCTGATAGGACCCTGTTTTTGCTGCAAATTGTAGAGCGCGACTCTCTCTCGACTAATGCTAGGAAATTAGAAATAAACTAAAAAAACTAATTAATTAATTCTCTGCCTTGCCCAAAGGAGATTACAAAGGTATTTAAATAGACCCTAAACAGACTCCTAATCCAATTGGGAAACAGACTCCTAATCTAATTGGGAAACTAACTCCTAATCCAATTTAGAAAACCAACTCCTAATCCAATTAGGAAACTAATCAAACATAATAGAAAAAACAATAACTTATTAAATTACTAATTAACGAATTCAATTTCTTGGCTGATGTCGACGCCTCACATATGTTCGACGCCTCACATATGTTTGTAGGGGTATATCATTACTTCCCCCCCAACGAACAACCTTGTCCTCAAGGTTGAAATCTGGAAACTGTTGGCGTAGCAGATCATAGGACTCCCACGTAGCTTCGTACCCTGGCAGTCCAGTCCATGTCACGCGAACTTCTTTGCGCCCATCAGGCCCAATGCGGACGTCCTCCAATTCGGATGGTGTCATACAGATAGTGAGATCCTCGGTCAATGAAACTGGCAGAGTAGGAGAACTGTCGTTGTCCCCGATTGCCTTCCGCAATTGAGAAACATGAAAAACCGGATGAATGGCTGCAGACGGAGGTAATTGTAGTTTATAAGCCACAGCACCGATCTTTTCTAAAACCACAAATGGGCCATAATATCTTGGTGCCAATTTCGCATTCCCGCGGGTCGAAACACTGCGCTGCCTATATGGTCGCAACTTCAAATACACTCGGTCCCCTACTTGAAATTCAATATTGTGACGGTGGGTGTCCGCCTGGCGTTTCATTACCTGTTGTGCACGTTCGAGATGACGCTTCAACTCCTTCAAACGCTCGTCCCTCTCCACCAAATATTCTTCCACTTGAGACACTGGGGTCACTTTATGGCCATAATGGATGATGGGTGGTGGGTCACGCCCATAGAGGATCTTGAAAGGTGTGACGTGGCCCGCTGAGTGATAAGAGGTATTATAAGAATACTCCGCCCACGCTAACCAAGTTGCCCACTTACGCGGATTTTCCGATGCAAAACAACGGAGATATGTCTCGACTGTTCGGTTTACCACTTCGGTTTGCCCATCTGTTTGCGGGTGAAATGCCGTGCTCCGCCGAAGTGACGTGCCTTGCACACGAAATAGCTCCTTCCAAAAATGACTGAGGAATACCTTGTCCCTGTCCGAAACGATAGACTCTGGTACCCCATGTAAGCGCACCACTTCGCGTATGAAAACCCCAGCGACTGATACAGATGTGTACGGATGACGCAAAGGAATAAAATGAGCATATTTGCTCAACCGATCAACCACCACAAAAATGACAGAATACCCATTTGATTTTGGAAGACCTTCAATGAAATCCATAGAAATTTCTGACCAAACTTGCTCGGGCAATTGCAACGGCTGTAACAGCCCACTTGGAGCCATCGCCAAATACTTGTTGCGCTGACATATATCACACCGTCGTATAAATTCCTCAACATCCCGCTTCAAACCCACCCAGTATAACTTGGTGGCGATACGTTTGTAGGTTCGTAGCACACCTGCGTGTCCTCCTATGGCGCTGCCATGAAATTCTTGAAGTAATCGTGGAATAAGTGGAGAAGTCCGAGGCAATACCAACCGACCGTTAAATAGTAGGTGGGTGTCCATAATAGAATATTCAGCAAATCTAGGGTCCTGTCGTTCAACAGCTGCCCGAATCTCTTTTAATTCATTGGATTCATAATTCTCACGCAGCAATAAGTTGCGGTCCAACACCACGGGTGCGGAAAGGGCAGACAACCCCGGTTCGTCCTTGCGTGACAGTGCGTCAGCCGCGCGATTCCCCACTCCCGGTCGAAACTCGATCTTGAAAGTATACCCCAAGAGCTTGGACAACCACTTCTGATGAGTCTCGGCAACTAAACGTTGGTCAAGTAGAAATTTCAGACTCCGCTGATCTGTTCGCACCACAAACTGGCGCCCCAACAAGTACGGCCGCCACTTTTGGATGGCGAAAACAATTGCCATTAACTCCCGTTCATAAACCGATCGCAAGCGAGCGCGAGGCGATAGGATCTGGCTGAAATAAGCTATAGGTTGTTGGTTTTGCATCAACACCGCGCCAAGTCCGTACCCTGAGGCATCTGTCTCGACCACAAACGTTTGTTGAAAGTTAGGCAGTGCTAAAACCGGAACGGTAGTCATGGCTAGCTTCAACTGCTCAAAGGCTTGCTGAGCATCCTCTCCCCAATGAAAGTTGTCTTTTTTAAGCTGGTCTGTTAGAGCCGAGGCAATAGAGCTGTACCCCCGTACGAATCGCCGATAATAGCCAGTCAGCCCTAAGAATCCCCGCAAAGCTTTCAAAGAACGAGGTGTCGGCCAATTCAGCATTGCTGTTATTTTGGTAGGGTCGGCAGACACCCCTTCCGCGGAAACAATATGCCCCAAATACTTGACTCGTGAGAGCGAAAATGAACACTTCTTCAAATTTGCATATAGTTTGTGCTCGCGCAAGGTGTCTAATACCAGCCGCAAATGAACTAGATGATCCTGCAATGACTTGCTATAAACCAGAATGTCGTCAAAGAAAACTAAAACACATTGACGTAAAAAGGATCGAAACACCTTATTCATCAAGGATTGGAATGTGGCAGGTGCATTCGTGAGACCAAAAGGCATTACCAAGAACTCGTAATGCCCTTCGTGGGTTCGAAACGCAGTTTTTGGCACATCCTCGGCCCGCATTTGAATCTGTTGATAGCCGGATTTCAAATCAATCTTGGAAAAAACGGTTGCCCCGTGAAGCTCGTCCAATAATTCATCAATTACTGGAATAGGAAATTTATCTGGGGCCGTTTCCTTATTGAGTGCCCGATAGTCGATACAAAAACGCCAACTGCCATTTTTTTTCTTCACCAGGAGGATCGGGCTAGAGAAAGGGCTCGTACTCGGTTGAATGATCCCTGCCGCTAACATCTCCCGCACTAACCGCTCAATCTCGTCTTTTTGAATCTGGGGGTATCGATAAGGCCGTACACTAATGGGTGTGATACCCTCACGGAGTACTATCTTGTGCACATGATCACGTGGGGGTGGTAGCCCCAGCGGCATGTTAAAAACATCGTCAAATTCTTCCAAGAGTGCCGATAAGGCGGGTGGCTGATCAGAACCCTCTTCCTTAGAAGACGTCGAATGGAGTGGGCTGGTCTCTAGCTGTCGCACTTCCACCCAAACCGTGGAGACTGGTTTGGATAACAAACGATGCATTGCCTTCAACGATACTTGAGAGCGACACAGGCTGTGATCTCCCTGTAACTGCACTGTCTGGCCGTCCACCACATATGTCATGGTAAGCTGCTTCCAATCAGTTGTTGTGGGTCCCAACGTGCGTAACCAAGCCATACCGAGGATCACATCCGTGCAACCGAGAGGAAGAACCAAAAAATCAGCACGGACATGGACTGCCTGGAGGACCAAAGCCATGTTTCGACAAATGCCACCTCCCTGTTCGACCGCCCCGTTGCCCATAGTGACCCCAAATACTCCTTTGTCAAAACCGGTAGGCCAAGTACGTCGACGATCCGAGAGGAGATGAAATTGTGCGTTGCGCCGCTATCAATAAGGACCACTACGGTTAGACCGCCGATATCCCCGTGTAGCTTCATCGTTTTAGTCTGTGAATCCCACAATTGAGTTCAAGGTCACCTCGGCCACATCAAGGTGAGGGTGGTCGTCGTCCTCGTCCATTCTTTCTGTATCATCGGTGGGTTCTAGATCTTCGCTCAACAATAGAACTTGCAAGGAAGCTCCCTTGCACTTATGTCCCGGAAAGAACCGATCATCACACTTAAAACAGAGACCTTTGGAGCGTCTCTCTTGCTGCTCTGTCGGTGTCAGTTTTCTTCCTTCAGCTAACGGACCCGTGTGGGTTGTGCCTTGCGGTCTTTGTTCCGCTCGCCCATTGTTCAGTGTTCCCGGAATTCGAGATGGAATTACAGGTTGTACTCCCTGGTTCCAAGTTCCCCCTCGTCCCAAACGTTCGATACGACGTTGGTCCTCTATCAGTTGCGCCATGGTCATTGCATTTGCTAGAGTCCGTGGGGCTAATGTTTGCACTGCTGCTTTCAAATCCGGTTTCAACCCTTTTAAGAAATTTGCAGTGAGGTCAGCGTCTGAAAACCCTTGCATTCGGCTGGATAGCAACTCGAAGCGATCGCGGTAGTCCATTACAGAGCCTGTCTGAGTGATGCCAAAAAACTGTTCACTCGGGCTGCCATCTTGGACTGGTCGGAAGCGTTCTAACAAACCGGCTTTGAACTCCCCCCATGATCTTAATGGTTGGCGTTCTTCACGCCATCGAAACCAAGTGAGGGCTCTCCCCTCCATGCACAGCCCTGCTGCCATCAATTGTTCGGCCTCAGTAAGGCCGTTGACTGCAAAATAACGTTCAGCTCGAAACACCCAATCGTGCGCCTCAGTTCCATCGCAAATCGGTATCTTCAGTTTTCGAATGCGGTTATCAAACCCAGCCGCACCACGAAATCCCCAAGGTCGGGGTTCTCTGCCCCCGTTCATCTGCCCTGTATCTTGACCCAGGTGACGCTGTTCTCCCCATGTTGAGGGCCTACCCAGGTGTGACCAGCCCATGTTTGGCCCATGTTGGGCCCATTGTGTGGTTGAATATTATGATCAAAAAATTGTCCCCTCATCGTGAATATCCCTGGGCCCTGAGTACTGCTGGCCATCCATGGTTGACCCAGTCCCCCACTCGCTGACCACGGTTGGAGGCCAGGATGAGGTTGCTGCCCGAAAGGCGGCCAGCCTTGCGGTGCGTGAGTGTGATTCCAGTAGATGCCAGCACTGGGCAGACCTCCTGCTCCTTCGCCCTCTATCGATGGGTTGATGTAACCCTGTCCGGTCATCGGAACCAAAGGCTAAACCAGCCCTGAGTATTGCGGCGTCAGTCCCGCTGGGCCCGTCAGCACCGGAAGGGATCCGGTTCCGGTGTGTGGAAGCTCCGACGCCGCAGTTAGGACCTGTGTGTGCTGCGCAGAACTGTTCGCCCCACCTCCTGAAGATGATTTGTCGCCGCTCCTATGTTCCAGAGTGGGCGGCGCGGCTGGGGGACGTTGCTCGACAATCGTACACAGAATTTCTTCTATTTTTGTGAATCGATTATCCCAACGCGTCTCTATTCCCTCTACTGTTGCCTTAATTTCGGTCATACTTGCTCCCAAAGATCCATATTGCTCCTCTAACGCCTCAATCTTCTTTCCTTGTGCCATTGGTCCCAGAAAGGTGCTCTGATACCAATTTGATAGGACCCTGTTTTTGCTGCAAATTGTAGAGCGCGACTCTCTCCCGACTAATGCTAGGAAATTAGAAATAAACTAAAAAAACTAATTAATTAATTCTCTGCCTTGCCCAAAGGAGATTACAAAGGTATTTAAATAGACCCTAAACAGACTCCTAATCCAATTGGGAAACAGACTCCTAATCCAATTGGGAAATTAACTCCTAATCCAATTTAGAAAACCAACTCCTAATCCAATTAGGAAACTAATCAAACATAATAGAAAAAACAATAACTTATTAAATTACTAATTAACGAATTCATTTTCTTGGCTGATGTCGACGCCTCACATATGTTTGTAGGGGTATATCACATTCATGCTAACAAACACTTTTCCTAAGCTTGTATTAAAACATTTGTATCTTTTTTTAGTATGAGAGAAACCTAAGAAAACACATTTAGTTGCCCTAGGATCTAATTTATTTCGGTCATGATCATGAATGTGAACAAAACTAGTACAACTAAAAACTTTAGGTACTAAATGAGTAAAGATCTGTTGTGAGAAAAATATGATTATAAAGTTTTTAAGTGGGATTGATAGCATAGTAATTTGCTTGGCATCCTATTAATTAAGTATGCAACATTAAGTATGGTCTCTTCCCAAAAACTTTTAGGTACATTCATAGAAAACATGAGAGCTCGAGCAACTTCTAACAGATGTCAATTTTTTCTTTCGACAATTCCATTTTGTTGGGGTTTATCAACACACGAACTATGGTAGATGATACCTTGTTCTACAAGAAACTTCCCAAGAATGTTGTTAAAATATTTTCTCCCATTATCAGTTATAAAAATTTGAATTTGAGACTGAAATTGAGTTTTAATCATAGAGTTAAAATTTTTTAAAGTTTCAGTAGCCTCAGATTTTTCTTTAAGGAGGTAAATCTATGTGTTTCTTGTATGATCATCAATAAAAGTAATAAACCATCTAGAGCCAAACACATTTCTAACCCTATACGGTCCCCACATGTCCCCGTGAATAAGGGAAAAAAGTTTAGATGGCATGTATGCTAAAATAGAATAAACAGATCGCCTATGTTTAGCAAATTGGCAAATCTCCCATTGAAAAAAACCAATATTTTTATCCTTGAATAAAGCAGGAAATAAATATTTCAAATAACCAAAACTAGGATGACCAAATCTATAGTGCTATAACATAATTTCATTCTCTAAAGATAAAAAAATGGTTTCTGAACTTGTTTACTCGAGAGGCTGTCTGAGCCAAATTAGTAAAGAGCACTGTTTTCTTTAGCATTGTCAATCATCTTCCCCGAGCATTGGTCCTGAAAAACACAACCAGGAGACACAAATTTGATTAGACAATTAGAATCATGGATTATTTTGCTAACATACAATAGGTTACAAGATAAGTTGGGCACATGAATGACATTGTTTAAGGTAAGGGAAGAAGAGACAATGATAGAACATTTTTCCAACAATTGCAGACATTGAACCATCTGCAATTTTGACTTTTTGATTTCTAGAACAAGGGAAATAGGTTGAAAACATATAAAAAGATCCTGTCATATGATTAGTGGCCCCTGAATCAATGATCCAGTGGCCCCTGAATCAATGATCCAGTGGTTGGATTTATCTAATGTGACACAAAACACTGCTGCATGAGTACCTTTTTGTGCTAGGGAAGATGATGAATTGGATGAGGTATTAACAGACTGATGTGAACTCCATAGCCGATACAATTGTTCTAGGTTTTCCTTGTTGAATAAAGAATTGTCACTAGATGACTGAGATGTTGTGAGTTCTTCATATAAGGCTTGGAAGCCTCCCTTGTTTTCGCGAGAGGATTTGTTAGTTTGAGTGAAGGCAACAAACTTGCCATGTAGCTTCCAATATTTAGCTTTAACGTGGCCAAGTTTATGACAGAACTCGTAAACAGGTCAATCTGAGCGCTTAGGATACCTCTGAGTGGACTTATCTGGCATAGTGATCATCAATGCAGAGGTCTCTACTGTAGGAGGGGTTGACTCATGGTCGAACATCACCAGTCGACGATATTCTTCTCTTCGAACTTGAGCAAACACTTCATGAGTGCTTGTAAGAGAATCTCGACCAAGTATCCGTCCTCAGTACCTCATCCAAGTCCTTGCTTAGGCCTACTAGAAAATCGAATACCCTCTCTTTCTCGACTGTTTTCTGAAATAAGACATTGTCCTTTGCACAATGCCACTTGTAATCACAGAATAAATCAAACTCTTGTCATATAATTTTGAGATCAGTGTAGTATTGTGTTACAATCTTCTCTCCTTGTTTGGCCTTTCTCAATTGAGTCTTGATCTCAAAGAGCTGTCCTTCATTCCCAAAGTCAGAGTAGGTCTCCTTTACAGCCACCTAGATATCATACGCGGTTGGAAGAAAGAGATAGGTCCGAGCTAATATCTGGCTCCATTGAATTCACCAGCCAGGACATGACCATTAAGTTCTCAGTCTCCCACTTGTCGTAGCTCTCACCTTCATCTTCAGGCTTCATTGCAGACTCAGGAGAGATACCTAAATTTGCCCTTTCCTTGAACGAAAATTTTGACAGATTGAGACCTATTGAAGAAAGTTATCCACATTTTAACTTATGAGAGGTAATAGTGAAATTGTGATTAGAATCACTAGTAGAGCTGATGCCCAAATGCAGTTCTGCCATGGAGAACAAATTGAGACAAGACACCCACAGGGCTAAAAGATTGAGGAAAATGGCTTGTCAAAAAAAAAAAAACAAAAAAACGATTCTTCCTTCTGTCCAAGGGCTAAAATATTGAAGCTCTAAACAATAAGCTGCCGAGAGAGAGGGCAGCCCTCTGCGCGACCAACAACAGAATAGGGACCTTCGGCCGATGGCTTCTGCGCCACCAACCGAAGAAACACAGTCGCGCAACGACTTCTGCACGACTGTGAGATAGCAGATCTGGGAGGAGGAGACAGAGCCGGCGCCAGAGGCTCGCTGTCGCTGACTCGTTGGCACTTGGAAGGAAGGCGCTGAAGTCTGAAATGCAGACTCAGTGATCAACCGGAAAACGAACAAACTGAGCGCTTTGGCCAACAACTTCTGCTCGACTAGATTGAGAAACGCAGTCGCGCGATGAGCAGCGTTCTGAACAGAGGAGCGCAACTGGAAGATGGCACACCGAGGAGTGGTCCTAGGGCCGACGACTTCAGGGTTCGTGCGACGTTCAACGAGGGACAGCGCTAGGTTAAGGATCGATCCCTTTTTTTTGGCAGACACCTAGCTCTGATACCATATTAGAGCTGAAAAATTAAATTGTTTACTTATTGATAAAGAGTATATATACAAGAACAGAACCTAGTAAGAAAATGAAAGAATAAACTAAACTAGAAAATAAAATCAATACTCATATATAGATACCAATATAATTCCTATAAATAAGAGGAACCTAATAACTCTAAGTTTTCTACACATAGCTTATCAGTAGTATATCTCAACAAAGTAATAACATCATTTTACTTGGGGAATGGCAGAAATAGCTGAATAAATAACCTTGAATAGCATTAAGAAGACTTTATTTAAGCAAGTCATAAATAAACTAAAAAGAGTGACTTCAAATGTTTGACCAAGGTAATGAAAGAGAGAGCACAAAAAATATACTTCTGCTAATGGTAGCTCGTAGATGATAGATGCTCTATTCTCTGTAATAAAATTCATTTCTTTAAATTCTCCTCTTCTATCTTGTGCCAACTCCATGATCGGACCAATATAATCTTTGGGTGTCAGCATCTCAATCTGTTGCGCGTTATTTATATTAAAATTTGCAATGTATACTTTGATAAATAAAATGTGTTTACCTTGACAAAGGGCTCCTCAATTGATCTTCTATTTCCAGGTTCAGGAAGTAAAGATGGATTTGAGCATTCAATCTTAAAGAAAATGAAAATGAAATATCAAAAAGTATGGATACAAGAAGATCCACTTTCAGCAAGGGTAATCTAATTAATTTATTTATGAATTGGATAATAGAGTAGTCTCGGCTGCATCTGCCAAATTCCAGTCATCCAAAAACATTCACTCGCAAACAAGCACATTAAGTGCTTCTATTTGATCAAGAAATCTATGAAGTTAAATGTAGTTTTTGCTCATCTGATAATGTAAAAAAAATAATATTGATAGTTTCCAAAAATCATATCTGAACAGTACACGCTAAACATATGTTAAACACACAACAGTGCTTTCTCCTTCTTTTACTTTTAGATAAATGTTTAATACACATTTAGACTAGTTTCAGTACAGCGGGCATATTAAGATCACTTAATCTTTGAAGCAAAGACTTGGATAGTAATGAAAAATTTTATAGTATAACTTTGAATGTAATAATATTTTGATTAAATACATGAAATATCAACAATATTAAATGTTTTTTAGCCAAAGGTTTTTACTGAAAAAATTATAATATCTCCTCCCCATAGTAGCTGATTAGTTATTTTAGGTCCCGTTTGACTGAGATGTGGGTTCTGTACTCATGCTTCATAGGCTGCTTTTATCGTAAATATCATCTCTTCTCACTCTCACTAACAAAGCATTAATCTTGCCTAAAAAAATATAAAGTAAAATAACAAATGTATGAGAGTTAAGGATTGAAGAGGAATTACAGTTTCACCATTTACACAGTTTACTCTGTACACAACACTTGGAGCAGTGGTTATCAGACTTAGATTGTATTCTCGTTCAAGCCTTTCCTGTAAGAGATAACATCTGTAAAGTAATCATATTAAGTTCAATAGAATAGCACAATCACTTCATTTAGAAAAGTAGATACCAAGAGCTAAGTAAACCTGAACGATCTCCATATGAAGAAGACCTAAGAAGCCACATCTAAAGCCAAAACCCATTGCGCTTGAGGTTTCAGGTTCAAACTGAAAAATGAATAAACCTCAAGTTTATTTACTCTAAGTACCAACCCAACCGACTTATACATTTGTATGCAATTCTAGCAAACTGTAAGCAGATTATAAAATTTGATTGGCGTATTTTTTGAAAAGTAAAAACATGGTTATGACTGGTAAGTTCACTTCCTTAGAAGAAGGAAAAGAAACTGCTAGATAGCACTAGCATACATCGTCAGGATATTCTTTGATTTTTCAATAAAAAGGAAGACGAGCAAATTTCTTTATCAAATAAGGAAGCTAACCGTGGTGTACGTTAATCCAACCTAATCTACTTATAAAGTTAATGTCAAGAGGAATTGAAAGATGATAAAAAAAAGCGTCAAGATGTAGAAATGCAAATCTTGGAAGATTATTTGACCGGAAAAGTAGTTATTAGACATGTAACAGAAGCTTTACAAGCCATATTTAGGCTCTAGTTAATATCCTCATAAAAGGAAAGATTACAATCTGCCTAATAATCCTATTCTGCCTAATGAATTATTCTGTTCCTTGTTACACAAAGAATAATGACAACTAATTACATGGAAATCTGCAGATTCATAATCAAGACAAAATTAGGAAATAAAATAAAGAATTCTGGAAATTCTTCAATCTCCAACAAGAAATTTTGAAGGCAGAACAAATTAAAGTTGAATAATTAGTTGTTTCTTTTTATCAGTAATCAATACATCCACGACCACTTTAATGACCAATTATACTACATATAAAAATAAAGAATCAAATAATTAGCACCATTAGCTATAGATCAGATCCCAAATAAGAGAATATTAGTCATGTATCATAGTAAACCTTCAATGCAGCATCATTTAGTTGCAGCTTTTCAAGGGCATCGCGTAATTCAGGAAATCTGAAAACAGAAATTGAATTTGATTATGTGGAGCATGCTAACACTACCCTAATAAAAGGAGCTAAGAGACTAAGCAAAAGATCACTACTGGTCTGCGTCAACTGGAAAAAGGCCGCAGAATACCATCGGAGTAGCTTCCTCGTATCCAGGAAGCCTGCTTTCTGCCTTTTTAAAAAAGTTAGTAATAGTGTCACCCACCCTTGCATCAGCAACTGATCTTATAGATGCTGATAGATAGCCGACCTGAAATAAGACAGCTTCAATTATTCAAAATAGCTAATAATGGCCATATCATCAGTGAGAATCTTTTAAAATAGGAATATCTGGACAAACTACAAACTAAAATCTAAAAACAATCCAAAAGCTAAACATGGAAATACAGCCATTGAAGGATGAGGAAAGGATGCAAATCTAGATGATAATAAAGGTTTTTTTTTTAGTATATGCCTTTCTTTTTGGTCCTACCACGAAATCTGCTTTTTTCTGGCACAGGATAACTCATGAGCCTTTGTGACGTGTGATTGAAGCAAAGATAGGAGTCAAAAATTAAAGCATGCATTGGCCTTTTAGAAGGGAGAATATCAAATTAATGAGAAAAAAGTAGCAAGGAGGAATACCTCAACAATGAAATGTACATCCAAAAAGATCACTTTTTTAATACAAGTAAATTCAATTGCTGGAAATGTTGATTACCTCTCCAGCATATAATTGATCTACTTGCAACTGATTGGGAGATAACACACCAACTTCGTCGGCAAAGTAATCCTGTGAGTACATAATTCAATGCAAACACTAAGCAAATGCACAAAGAACCATGCCTCAATTCTAAGCACAACAAGACCAAATTCGTTCATTTTTTCTCATGGTTCACGAATATATGTGGAGTTGTTTTGGTTTTGTAAATTTCCAATTTAAAGCCCAATTTACCAAAAAAAACAACAAATTGTAAGGAACAAAGAAGGGTAATACAGGATTAAAGGAATATAATGAACAACACACATAACTAAATTCTTGAAGGCACTAATTGCTTCTAATATTAATATACAAGCAATAGGCTATCAACTTATCTAATATAGTCTCATCATAGCACAATCTGCTTAACAATATGTGAAATACTTGCTACAACCAATAACTATTGCTTTCTAAACCCCTTATTTATGAACTTCAAAATGACATTTTCTTGCTACAGTGACTCTTCTTACTCATCCATTTAACTGAAAATACAAGTAGCATATTCATTTGGAATTATTGATATGGAGGAAAAAATTTTCAACCATGATTTCACTGATTGAATTGAGTATTTCTTCATTCTATTTATTTAATCTGATAAGACTTCACTAAAAAAATGTGTTAGGAACAATTTTAGCTATACATAAGCTTTGTAAATGCATCATGAAAAAATACTTGGCAATTTATCAATAGAAAGAACAAATGCAACAGATAATGTGGTGTAGGTAATATAATACTCTCACTGCACAAACTTTATTTCCCCCCAGACTAGTATTTCTTGTTTACACCTTGATGACTCTTTACTAATCATTTCCGTCAAGATAATTCTACCATATAAATTAAAGAATTAAATTAATCACGTGCAACATACATTTATCGCTTGAATTACTATGAGTTGTTTACAGATACAGAAAGGAGGTGATGCAAAAATCTATTCATTTATCTTGTTTTGGGGGAAGGGGGAAGGGATTTGGGCAATGTCAAAGAGCAAGACTAACAATGCATATAAATATATATACCTTTCCACTGGCCATGAAATATATCCTATCACCTTTCTTTATTCTCCCATCAATGATTCGAAAATAAACTATGACCCCCCTATAATAAAATAGCAACCAAGGTTAGTTCTGTGTAAAAATGTACAACGTGGTAGTGATTTGAACAATAGATTACCAAGAAACACAAGCATTTGTTAACAATCAACAACTTCAATGCATGATGGGTCAGAACAAGAAAACTCTTGAACAAAATAACTAAGTTTTGTGAAAAAAAAAAAAACAAAAGCAAAAGCAAAAGCGATGAGGAAACTCATAGTGACATCATGATCAACAAAATAACTAAGTTTCTATTAGAAAAAAAAAAAAAGCAAAAGCAATGAGGAAACTAATAATCAATCATCATCAAGTGTTGTCTATTAGATATATATAGTTGCATTTTGTCTCCCTCTTCAACCTCATTGTGGCAGTTTCCTCAATAATGTTTTTAAGAGAAAAGAAAGGTAAAAAAAAAAAACGTTAAAGCTAATATGAAATTCGGTGTTTTGGCAATCATTTTGACTATTTGGATTCAACATAATACTATATATACTCTTTGAATATAACGCGCCAAATAACATTAATGTTTTTATTGTCAAGAATGCTTCCAGTTTTAAGTATTTTTAAGAGTTATCTTTTAGTCTGATTCTTTTCAATTAAAAGGAAATTGCCACTCGCCGATTATAATTTCTAGCACTTTTTCTTGGGATGGATCTTTACCATCCACTCTCTTGCTCATTCTCAATACAAATCATTAGTTTGACTTTTGTGAACTCAAACTAAAATTCACAAAAGTCAGCTTGAAATATAAAAAGCCCAAGCCTCTTAAATAGCATCTCCTTCCTAACTTATGCCTGAGGAATAATTCCTCAATAATAAGTGATGGCAAGTGAAATAATTCTTATCACAAGTTACAAATGATGGTAGGCGTATAATTACTTAATATGTTTCAACCTGAACCACATTGAGGAGTGCACTCCCTGACCCAACTAGTTTAGGCATTACTTAAGATTCCTATTACGAGGGGAGCCCACCCCATATCCAAGCTATGCCTCTTCATCATTCTCCCCATTTGGACAATCACCTTCATAGACACCCATGTGATGGGACTTTTTGCTGTGTTACCAATTGACATAGGTTAATGCTACCACTCCTATAAAAATTTACAACTTTGGTAGAGGCGCATACTTATTACTTGATTCCTATCAACTAAAACAAGACTTGGAAGCACATTCCCTGAACGCAACTCGCTTAGGCATACTTTACGCTTCCAGTACAAGGCCCACCTCATATCCAAGTGATGCTTTTGCATCAAAAGGTTTAAAATTCTTTGGAGGGATGACGTTTTAGTGTCTTTAGAGGACATTTGGCTTCATTGTAATGAGGCACTTTTCAAGAATGAGTTGCCAAATAGTAGCATTTATTGGATCATATTAACTATCTCATCTAAAATTGGTTTTTACCCTAGAGAATTTTAGGAATCATCCTCATTTTTTTAATTTTTCATATGGAAAGACATAGCAAGATCTTAAGTTGCATTTTTCATTTTATGTTCTAGTTGTCTTCTCTTTCAAAGGGAGAATTCCTTACCCTCCATATTTTTTATTTTTCTTTTTTTCAATGGAAATATTGTTTCCAAAAACAATGTGAAAAACAAATGTTGGAACTTGACCTTAGTAATAACATCGTAAGATTCACTTACCTGTCAAATATTAAAGCCCTTAGTGGTCTTTCAGTGGTATCAAGAGGAGCAGGTATCCTTTCAACAATTGCCCTCAAAATTTCCATTATGCCTATTCCCTCCTACAAGGGACATTTAGAGAGATAATTAAAGCTTACTAGCATATTCCAACACATGAAAATTCAAAACAAATTCTCAATAGAAAAAATTAAAAAAAATTCCCCCCAACTTCTAAGGATCAGAAACGAATGGCTAACCTTAGCTGAACAAAATATTGCTTTTCCACAATCTAAACCAACAACCTAGAAAAAGATGAGGCACGAATATCATAGAAGTTATAATTCAAGTATGGAGTAACACATGTCTAAAGTGAACAAAGAACTAACATTGCAAGTTCGGAGTATTTAACATCTACTTTTTCCTTCTCATTGGGAGAATTTCTGATTCGCTTCTCGTAATACTTTTACCAAATACAAATCTCTTTCTTATAAAAAATTAAATAATCACTTTCTATAATGGGAATCTGCTGTGTGGAGGTCCAGTAGCAATGTTTCATATACCACAGAATATTCATCTACAAACCACAAGGGAAGTTAAGTTTTCTAATTTGTACTTTGAAAACCACAAGTGATCCCAGCTTAAAGAAAAAAAAAAACTACTTTATCTTATAAACACACAATAATTGCTTCAAACTAAAATTTGATTTTGTTAAGAACACCAAAGTGACTTTGAAAAATAAGATAAGATAAAAAATATTAAAGCTCTTTGGTCTTGCATAAGCACGTTATTTCAAAAACAAACTTTGTAAATAGATTAATCCCAATTGATTTCACAGAAATTTCTCAGGTGTTATACAAACTAGCAAATTTGATTCTGTTAAGAACACCAAAGTGACTTTGAAAAATAAGATAAAATAAAAAATATTAAAGCTCTTTGATCTTGTATAAGCACGTTATTTCAAAAACAAACTTTGTAAACAGATTAATCCCAATTGATTTCACAGAAATTTCTCAGGTGTTATACAAACTAGCAAATGGTTTCTACTTTCACTTTTGTGGATCAACCTCTTCGATTTCTTTCATAACACGATCAGGCTCAGCCCCTGGAAGATCTATCTTGTTTAAAACCTGCAACAAAGAAGATTCTTTCATTTCAAAACATACATAAAAGCATATTCACACGCCATCAAGATGGTGGAAAAAAAAAACAAAAAGAGCCAATAGAAAAAACATCAAGCTAACACACTACATAAAGGCTAATATAAGATTCCTTAGGATGTCTAAATCCCTGATGCTTCCAAATACGAGTTTCTTGACTGAAGCTAAAAGTTGGCCCTAGTTTCCACTTACATGGTCCCATTCATAATCTCAATACATATGCTACTGTGGCTGTGAGTCAGTAGCTGCATAAAGATGTATCTTCATGACTTCGAAGGACTTGATCTCTGCTGTGCACAAACTCTCTGATGTTGCCACCTTATTAAACCATTCTTGGACATTTTCAGTTGATTCCTAATGTTCAATCTAAGAGACTTTGAGCCAGCCCAATCTTCGTCCTTTTACAAATAGAAATTTTTTTCTAGTTCTGTTGCCACCAAAATTTGTGCCCAAAACATGTAATAGTTGACACTCGACATGGCTAATAGAAAATAAAACTAAAATATTTGTCATTCGATATGACAAAAGAATACCAATTGACTGTCTCTCCTCTCATGGATGTTACAACAAGACAAGTTATGACACCAGGAAATAAAAAGCTTTACCATCTCAGGGGATTAAACAAAATAGACTGCTGTGATTGTGAGAATGGTCCTACATGCTTTTACACAAGCATGCATTACATATATTGTATTTCTAAATAGAAAGAAATTTCAACCATTTTTACATGTTAGATAAGAAAATATAGTTTGAAATCTAAGAAATAAACTGCATATAAAATTATAAACAAGATGAAAAACCTACTTACTGGGATGATTTCTAAGTTGTTCTCCAATGCCAGGTACACATTTGCCAGGGTTTGTGCTTCCACGCCCTATAAAATGTAAACAAAATACAAAAAAAATGCATAACCCAACAATTTGTACTGTGCGCCAACTGAGAAATATTATTCATACTTGTCCAACAAAATTTGGAGAATGGATACAGTTATATGGTTTAAGTAGCCCAACTTATATTTAGAGAATATTCACCTGGGAAGCATCTACGACAAGAAGAGCGCCCTCACAAGCAGCTAAGGATCTAGAAACCTAGATGAATTAGAATATTAAAAACAAAGCTCAAGCTGCATTTATCGTGAAATACAAAATGTAAAGAAGTGCTGTGTTTCATACCTCATAAGAGAAATCCACATGCCCCGGGGTATCAATCAAATTCAAGCAATATGCTTCATTACTAAAAATATAACGCATTCGAGCAGCCTGCAGAAAATGATAAAAATAAGAACAAAAAGCATTAACGGTTGAAATTGTGTTTATTAGCAATAATGCTGGTAAAAAATTTCTTCAAAATTTAATATACTAATTGTATTTTCCTAATAACATTAGCATATTGAATTTCAAGTTCGAATGAAAATATCCAGGAAACTGATTCTTAGTAGTACCCAAAATCTAGTAAGTCTTTAGCATCTATCTTTAAGGTATTAAGTGTCTGTGCCGAGTGTGTAGAGGGAGAAAAAGGGGAGAGAGAGAGAGAGACCTGCAGTTTGATGGTTATCCCCCTTTCTCTCTCCAAATCCATGTTATCAAGAAACTGCTCCTTCATATCACGAGTTTGGACAGTACCAGTCATCTGAAGCAGCTTATCTGCTAAAGTTGACTTCCCATGATCAATGTGCGCGATTATGCTAAAATTTCTGATACGTGAAGTTGGAACCTGCACATGAAAAGCACCCAACGCCAGCCATAGAAAAGAAAAAAACAGTCATCTCACAGTTTCCACAAGCACATAGTCAAGAATCAAGAAATTCATTTCCTAGCACATACGACCATCTATTGACCCCAGACGTAACTTGACAGAAGATAGAGGGGAACGAACATAAAATTACCTTCAAAAGGCGATCCTGGCCAGCTTGAACGGCGACCTCGACATCGGAGAGTTGTGTTCCGGCATTCTGGCAAAAGAAACCGCAGTTTCTGCGTCTAGAAGCTGGAAAGAGACTGAAGTTGGAAAGAGAAGGTGGAAGAGGAGATGGGAGCAACACGCTGCGACTCCTCCTCCTCCTCCTCCGAGTAGGGTTGGCGAGGCGAGGAGAGGAAGTTTTCGGAGTGGATAAGAGGAAGGCCTTGGCAGAGAGCTCCACAGCCATTGGAATTGTCCGCCACTCCCTCTTCCTTAGCTTCCTTTTTCTCCCCACGGCAGACGCTAGACTCTAACGTAAACAATATAACTGGCGTAGTTCACTCTTTAATAACATTTTATTAACCAACAAAGTTTAAATTTTTAGGGTTTACCACGAGAGTAAAAAACTATTTTCATGTTATTTTATTCTCTTAAAATATTTAATGACGTATCGAACAATAATTAGTATAATTATTTGACGTGTCAACAATTATTTTAATAAAATAAACGTAACATTATTTTTTGCACATAAATGAACACATGATAACACTGTCATCTGTTCAGTGCATGAATTTATTAGTATCTTTAATCTTTGTATGTGTTAGGAAAATAGTATAGAAAGGAATGTGCATGTGGTCATCATGATAACCTATCAATATCTTACACTATGGTTTTATTTTTTTATCATCTTTGGTATAACTTGGACTATGATACCATTTATTCGATTATGCTTGTAAAAGAAATCTGACCACCCGATCCAATGATAGTTGTTGGTCCCGTAGAAGTCTTATGGATCATTTGAAAGCACACCAAACCCCACGTGTGGCGTGACATGAGACTAATCGACACCGATGGTCGAAAAAGTATGATAAATATAAATACAATGGAATAGTGAAAGTTGTGCTACTAATTAATTGTTTAAAAAAAAATAGACTCTCACACTCACCGATAAAATCAAAGACTTAAACTACCACCCTCTTAACTTGGAGTTCTTCAATGAGTCGAGTTAACTACATTCAATAATTATAATAATTAGTACAATAATTATAATAGATATAAAAAGTAAAGTAATATTTACTTGCATTAATAAATGAATGACACGTATTAATATTACTTTACGTACTTTTATATCAAGGGACATTGTTATGTAGTATTTTTCGATGAAATCAACTTTTAATGGGCGATCTGCATATGTCATGACTTGAATGGGAGCGCGACAGAAACAGGAAACAATCTAATCTTTGAAATGATCTGTCAGTTCGACATTAAATAAAATAAATGACGTGCAACATAAAACTTAAAGAATCAAATAATCTATTAGAGAAATCAAGGCTCAAACGTGTTGAACTTGACACATCGATCTAACAGTAACATCGTAATGGTATATTACTAAAAATTCAAATAAAATAGTCTTTGCAATAAAAACTGTAATATCCGGCTTGTACGGATTTTGGAATTTATATATTATATTATTGTTTTATCATATAATGACATTTTTCATAAATATGTCAAACCAGATCCGTTTCACGAAAAGAAAGCGTTATTTCGATCCTAACAATTAATAGGAATTTTAATAAAATTATGAGAATTTTCGGAGATTAAACGCTATATTCCGAGTAATTATCTCTATCGTAATGTGAAGAACGTCCTCGTAAAAATAGTAAACTAAAAAAAAAAAAAAAAAAAAACCTCATTTGCCTTGTACGATCACTTTTTGGAAAAATCGATTGAAGTGATGTTTCTCATAATGCTTCATCAAGCTCAGTATAATCTTAGTTTCGCTCCATGAGGTGTTCGGTTCTCCAGCACCTCGTTCTCATCACTTAATTTAAACCTGAATGGGGAAATCCGATAACTTTATGTTGCTAACCACAAGTCATTTAAACACACTACCTCATTTTTTGATACGATCAACTCCTTTGACAAATCTATTGAGTTGAAAGTTTTCTTGCTTCATCGAGCGCATTACAAGTCGTTAGGTTCCGCGTCCTAGATGTTGTTGGGGTTCATCAATACACATCGTTCTTATCACTTCAAGGTTATCCTTGAATGTGAAATGGAGACTAGGTTC